>JALPQI010008323.1:0-54008 GCA_025490895.1 Thaumatotibia leucotreta | reverse complement strand
ACGATGTCATGTCCTCCAATGACCTGACGGAAGCTTTTAAGTCATTTTATGAGATGCTGTGTTTGTTATACAACCTATGTTTTCCCATAATAAAGGTCAAATTTAACAACCGCTTTAAAATATGCACATGGTTAACAAAAGGTATTAAAAAATCCTGTCACACTAAACGAAAATTGTACCTAAGATACACACTTACAAAAACAAATAAATCTAACAATAAAACAAAACTAAAAAACTACAGCAGATTATTAAGAAAATGTATCGCGAAATCTCAAAAAATCAATAATGTTAATCATATATCACGTAGTAAAAATAAGTGTAAAGCTACATGGGACATTATTTCTTCCAGTTTATCCAATATTAACATGCATAATGAAATTGACTATTTGAATTTTAATAATATGACATTTAATAATCCGCAGGACATTTGTAATTTAATGAATAATTTTTTTATTGACATAACCCTACCAAATTCGGGTACAAATAGTGGAATCCAACATTCTAATAATAATGTATCGAATAATGTTAAGAACTTTCACTCCACAATTTTCTTAACACCTGCTGATGCTCAAGAAGCTTTTAAAATTATAATGTCTCTTAATAACAGTAAAACCTCCGGATATGATGACGTAACAACATACATTCTTAAGCTGAGTGCTCCTTGGATATGTCACCCTATAGCACACATTATAAATTTATCATTTGTTCAAGGGGTTTTTCCTGAACAGTTGAAACTGTCGGTGGTAAAACCCTTACACAAAAAAGGTGACCGCAAAGATCCTAACAATTATAGGCCCATAACTATTGTTCCTGTTATTTCTAAAATAATAGAGAAATCAATGTGTCGTAGGCTAACGGGATTTCTTGAAAGAAACGAGCTATTACAACCAGAACAATATGGTTTCAGAAAAGGTCTTTCAACTGAACTTGCTTGTTTCGATTTCGTAAAATTTGTAACGGAATGTCTAAACAATAAATTACCTATTTTGGCAATATTTCTCGACTTAAGCAAGGCATTTGATTGCGTTGATCATGGTCGACTACTAGCCAAACTTGAACGTTACGGAATCCGAGGAGTCGCGCAAAATTGGATTAAAAGTTATTTGTCAGACAGAAAACAATGCACAGAAATTTTAAAAATAGAAAAGATAAAAAAGAGTTTTACTAAAGTTAAATACCGCTCAGATTTTCGTGAAGTTAAGTCTGGTGTCCCTCAGGGGAGCATCCTAGGGCCTCTTTTATTTTTGGTGTACATTAATGATCTCCCTCTAGCTATCCCTCACAAATGTATACTTTTCGCAGATGATACAACTCTACTAGTTAAGGCTGAAAATCCTGATACATATGAAAGTACAGTTAATAATGCTCTGGCTGACATAAAAAATTGGACATGTAAAAAATAATCTAAATATTAATATGACAAAGACATTCTATATTCAATTCCATTCATATAATAGTTTTCCAATTCAATTAAATATCGATTATAACAATATACCAGTTTTAAAATGTGAAAGTATTAAATTTTTAGGGTTAAACATTGATCAGCATCTCAACTGGAAAGATCATATTGATGCAGTTTGCAGCAGATTAACTAGATTTATTTTTGCCTTAAGAAAATTGAGAAATACAGTTAGCATTGAAGCAGCAGTTACAGCTTACCACGGCGTTGTCTCGTCAGTGTTAAGTTACGGTTTACTTCTGTGGGGAAACTCAGTTGATGTTGAAAGAGCTTTCAAATTGCAAAAGAATTGTATACGTGCAATAATGAAAGCTAGATTTGACGATAGCTGCAAGCCGCTTTTCAAGAAGACAAATATATTGCCGCTACCTTGCATGTATATAAAAAAAGCATGTGAACTAGTAAAAAACCGACCAGACTTATTTAAAATGAGGTCAGAATTCTATATGAGCCAGAGAACACAATACAAGAACCTTTTACATCAACCTCGATGCCACTTAACGATTTACAAAAAGAATGCGTATAATATGTGCATAGTTCTATACAACGATTTGCCGGACAGCATAAAACAGTTAAACGGTACGAAATATAAACGGATGTTAAATAGTTTTCTGCTAGAGCACTGTTTTTATAGTACCAAAGAATATGTAGAGTATAATAATCGAAAAATATAAATTGATTTACTATTAATAAAAATGTAATAAATATGTAATAATAAATGTGTAATTTGAATTTTAATAATTTTAAAAATAATTTTGGGCTATTGTTTATATAAATTGGATAGTTTCTTGTCAAATTTCTGCATACCAGAAAGGAAACAAAATGTATAATTAATGAATTGAAATCCTTAATGATTAATGATAATAGTAATATCAAATAATTACCAATTTAAATTAATGTATTAATTTTAATGATAAATATAGGTAGTTTGAACATAATGTATTTCTGAACATAATTTGCATGTCGGATGACGACAGGATACCTGCTTCCGAAACCGTGTTGTACCTACTATCTGTACTTGTATATCTGTGTGTCCTTAGCAAATAAAATATCTTTATCTTTATCTTTATCTTTATTACTTGATCAGTATATGTGTGTGTATGTGTGTGCGTGTGTGGGTGTGTGTGATGTAGCGGAAGCGAGCTGAAGATTAAAGGAGATAGGTACCAACGGCCGCCATCGTACAAAGGAAAATTATTATATCAGCGTGATTTTAATTAAAATAGCATTTCCAACGTTATAAATTAATCAGTATGACAATTGGTTATAATTTTATATAAGATACTCGTATGGCCAGTGGTGGCTAAACGATGATTCACAGACCGTACCAAAACCAGGCCGGACTATCTAATAGTTTGTTCTCTATGGTACCTATGCAAGACGTCAGGTCAAACGGAAGTATAGAAGGAACGTGTTAATATTGTGAGAAGTTTATTATTGAACGTAAAATCTTTCTACGTGTCACGCGTTGTAATCTTACTCTCGAGCATTGTCATATAAATCACTCTAGATTAATATTTTCTTCGGTTACCGCGAGGATTACACATGAAATAAAACTATGAAAACGGATAAACTCGCGTATATTAACTAATTTTAACTTCAATTCGACGTTTCGAACGTAGTTTTGTACTTATCTTTCTTATTTTGATGGAGTATCTATCGATGTAGATCTATCAAATTTCCTCCATTGTCAGTCATCCGCAGATCACGAACCCTGGAAAGTGTTCGAAACGTCGGAATGAAGTTAAAATTAGTTAAAATACGCGAGTTTATCCGTTTTCATAGTTTTATTTCATGTGTCATCCTCGCGGTAAACTCGCATAGTTTATCTGTTTTCATAGTTTTATTTCACTCTAGATTACTTTTTTTCGTAAAAAATACCATTTTGCTCCGTTTTGAAAGTAGCACTGTTTTACCTATGGTAATCAATTAATAGTAACTCATCCTTGTAACATAAGGTTGTATAGGCGCTTGGACAAAACGACGGGCTCTGTTATCATGCAGAACTTTTATATCTACTTTTCATTAAACATCTTCAAATATTTAAATGATAAATGATAAATTTATTTGCATTAAATATGGTATACAAAGGTCTTACATAATATTTTAAAGCAAAACGAATCGAAAAAGGAATTGAAGCTTCGTTTTCAAATCCCTTAGGTTACAATATAAAAGGTATTTTAATTGCAAATGATTAATGAATACGTACGTATCCTTGTCAAAACGTCTTCGAAAGCTCTGGAACTAAGTCATCAAATTCACTGGATTTGAAACTCGGCAGAAATATTACCTTTCAGAAAGATTATTAAGCGTCCTTTCCGTTGGATGGGGCCCTTCCTGATTTTGCAGGAATATAAATTCTGTATTCAGACAACGTGCGTCATAGGTATACTTAATACTTATTTGAACTTTCATGACACGCGCACAGTAAAATACTTAACCCTACTTTTTGTATCTTTTTTGTGAGGATTTTTTGCTGGCGATGAGGCTTAGATGACTTTTTTTGAGTCGTAGCAGTTATAAGGTTGAAGGAAATATGAACGGTATACCTAACATCAAATTTAGTTATTTATAATAACGTTTCGATCACGTCCGTACGTTACTGATCGTAAGAAGATAAAAGAAAAATCTTATCGTCCTATAGTTTTTAAATTTCTTAATTCAGTTCCGGAAAGGTTGCTTGATAGAAAACCTAAACCTGTTTGATTTAAGTACATACATACTTACATAGTTTTATTTACATATTATACCCAAGTACACTCAACCAGAATCACAAAGGGTCTACGGAAAGTGACCAATTTTTACTTGTCTTGAATTGAATGTAGATAAAAAAAATTACTAATATATGGAAAGGCCTGTTAAGTTATCGTTTTGGTGAAAATTACTAACGAATATAATATTTGTCCTAAGAAGAAATGTTATCGACGACTGCTTCTTTGTTTACCAGATTTCGAATCCTAAATAAAATTGACTATAGGAGAATGATGAGTGCCATTAAATTTTAATATGACAGAAATGCATGATCACTTACGTTACATGTCAAAGTATAGTAAAAGGTTACCTATATCATTACGTCTCGTCTGTTATTCTTAACTGAAATAAGCAATTCATATGATTATGAAAATTCGTTTATGATCCGCTTTTGATACAATACATAATATACATGGTGCTCGCGAGCATTGCGAGAGATTTAAACTATGCATTCTAGACATCAAAATATAAAAAAAATATAAAACCTAATTTCAATTCCACCAAAAAAAAAGTTTTTTCTTTTTTTTAGACTTTTTGAATACTTTTTTTAGCATTTCCAGTACTTTTTATCACAACAACAAATAGTTTAAATTATTTATTTTAATTGTTTGTTTTAGGTACACTAGGTAGGTACCTACAGGTTATTTCGTCAAGTCTATTCGTATTTTTTGATTGTCAGGCAAAAGGTGTGGTAATATTAGAACACATTGACAAAAATAAGTTTCATGACGAGTTACGTCGAAAACCTTCTTTCGAAAAAAGGTTCATTATCTCTGAAACCAAGTTGAATTCAGGAAATTTTATATAACATTAAAGACTCTAAATATGGTCATAAATTCAGCATTAAAATCTTTCGGAATGCTCACGAGCACCGTATATAGTAAATAAGCATTTAGATGTACATACTTATGTATTTTAGAACATTGTCGTAGCAAGCACGTTTAAGGCTCGTTTCACAATATACAGAGTGTTTTTTTTTTAAGTGGGACAGTATGGGGAAATCGGAAACTATAGAAGATACAAGGAAGCTGTCTTAGGAGACATTAGGTATTTTTTTGAGATAACAATTTTGGCATTTTCTAAATTTTGGTCAAGTGCGAGTTATGCCTAAAAATTTATAATATTGATAAAAAAAATTTTTGACGCAGATCGACGTGATTTCATGCGTGGACAATTTTATTGTATTGGATAAAAAAAATCTGAACAGCAGAAGTTAGTCAAAGTTACATGTGGCGAGCTCATAAAGAAAAAAAAAAACTTTAAATTTGTAATGGTCATTGAGTACCTATTCGTAGTTTGAATTTCGTTGAATATTTTCATTTTTTTTTCTTTATGAGCTCGCGACATGTAACTTATTAAAATCCTTTTGAACTTAAATAAAACGTTCCAAATTCAAATGTCGTGTTTGAAAAGTGTAAGTAATACTTTTTTAAATATTAACCTTGCAGTAGTAGACACTTCACAGTGGATGTAATATGAGAAATGATTTTCTTAAATTTGACTAACTTCTGCTGTTCAGATTTTTTTTATCCAATACAATAAAATGGTCTACGCCTAAAATCACGTCGATCTGCGTCAAATTTTTATTTATCAATGTTATTAATTTTTAGGCACAACTCGCACTTGACCAACATTTTGAAAATGCCAAAATTGTTATCTCACAAAAATACCTAATGTCACCTAAGACAGCTTCCTTGTATCTTCTATAGTTTCCGATTTCCCCATACTGTCCCACTTAAAAAAAGCACTCTGTATATCCGCGGTAATATTATTACTACCTTTTTCTCCGGTAGTACAATAGCTAACTTACTATTCTGGGATGGAAATGGGTCTTTAGCATTTGACAATACTAAAATTAAATGTCACATAATCATTTTCATATTATTATAATGTAGGTACATGCATGAAGGTTTCCGTATAAATACTGCGACATAGTCTCGACAGACAGTTTGCCTCAATTGATACAGTTAGTATGCAAATCAGCCGATGTCAGCTCGGCGCTGAATATTCATCTACGAACATGAATCGGGAATTCATGATAGGACTGATCTTATTTTTCATGCTCTGGGAGTGCTAATCATAGGTGGGTCAAAATTCTTTTCGTTGTCTTAATTTGTCCTTAAAAACGTGACGCAGTGGTGATTTTTGTATGAGATGATGTTTTGTTTTCAATTTCTGATGTATGGATTAAAATCTAGCGTGAAAAAGAAATACAAGTGCACCGGATTTTTTTTTAAATACTGAGTCGAGACAAGACAACGCAAAGAATTTTGACCCAGGTAAAAACTGGCCAAGTGCGAGTCGGACTCGTGCACGAAGGGTTCCGTACCATTATCAATTTATCACAAAAAATACAATTAAATCTCAAAAACTATCAAAGATAATTAAATCAAACCAGAAATCGTTGAAAGAGTTTATTCATATACAGTCGTATTTTTGTTTCTATTTTGTACTGCGTAGTTTACAAAATAGAGGGGGGGGGGGACACATTTTTCAGACTTTGAGAGCTGACATCTCGAAAACTGTTCGCTTCAATAAAAAATTGTTTTAGAAACCTTTATATAATTTTCAAAGACTGTTTTTCTAGATACCCCACACACAGACGAACAGACGGATATGACGAATCTATAAAAGGGTTCCGTTTTTGCCATTTTGACTACGGAACCCTAAAATATATGTTTGATATTCCTTAATGTGTAGGAAGTAATTATACTGTCAAATACATGTACTTACGTCGTTCATGAACGTCATGGAGCAGTATTTTAAAAAGTATCGAACAATATCTTTTGTTCTTTTAATCTTAATTTTGTTGCTACACTGTATTCTAGCAGAAGACAAATTTTATAAACTTCTGGGTGCGTAAGAAGTGCGCTAACGCTTAATCGCGAACAAAACGCAACTGTCTTCGACGCAGATAGTAGAGCGCCAGAGAGAAAAAACTACGCTATGCTACTGAACTATCTATTTTCGCCATTTGGGCAACCGCCGTGACTTCGGTGACAACATTATTACTTCCGTGGGTAGGTACCTCATAATGTTTTAGGATACCTAGGTATTTGTCAACTACGTCTACCGAGATATCCAAAAATTCATACATCTCCCAAGGTGTTCGTGTGATAAGGCTGCCACCGAAGTCACGGCGGTTGAAACGCTCGGAGAAATGCTGTTTTATTATAGCAAGCCTGACGCGAGAAATGAACTCTGGGTATTTTACATCACGTTTTGTACTCGTAATGATATTTACTGAAGCATTTATAAACGTTCAAGACTTATATTACTTACGTGTTTCTTGGATTTATTTTTAAACTAATATTTTACAATATGTATTTACAGTCGAGATCAAAGATTTAAGAGCTATAAATACGACGGAATATAACATTTACATGAAAGGAACCCGACCTATATGGAAATGTACGTAGGTACGTGTGGATACCGCCTACACCCTTATCCTTCTTTTAAATGAATATGCTTCAATAGGTTTGATTCCTCCTAATTAAATATCCTGCCATGGCCCTCGGTCCTAATTAACTTCTTTAAATGAGATTTTGTAACGATACAGAATCAATTAAATTTCCAACACTAAAATTAATAATTATAATTTCTGTGCGTAAGTACGATATATATGAAAATTAAGGGAATTTAGGGATTTATAGGTTACTATATTGTATACAAGTTACAGGATATAGGTATACTAGTTAGAATTGTTCCTAGTTAGTTAAAAAAAAATGTTTTTATAAATAATGTTCAGTAATCACGAAATATAAGATTTTGGGGTGATTTAGGTATTTTAACCAACAAGTGGTAATTTAACTGCGGTTTTTATTTTTTTACGCAAACATTACGAATCAAATGAAACGAACATTTAAGGATGCTATTAAATATGAAGGGTGGTTACACAAGACCGGAGTAGTCAAACGCTCAGAAGGTCTACTTCGAACATTAAAAAAATCGTAAATTTTGAGCACCTGTCTCTGTCACGTCGATGATCCGTTCGTTAGAGTGACAGAGAAAAAAATTCGAATCTTGTTAACTTCGATGTTTGTGGTAGGCTATCAGACGTCATTTCCGAGTGTAATGAAACAGATTACGGGCGTTGCCTTTTGGGGCCCCCATAAATTCGGTTTAGCCACACGATTTACCCGCAAAATATAGCGATAGCGATATATCACCTGCTCTGTTGACAATGAGATAACTTTTATAACATTTTTAAGCAGCGTCGTTTGTGTGGTTCTTTGTTTACTGAAAGGTAGCAATGAGATTGACAATAGGGGATTCCATTAACCTTTAACTTGGCAGTGTATCTTAAAAGATGCATACTTTTGACCTACTTTTTGTATTTTTTTAAGACAGAATTATTAGCTCTACACAGAACGATTTTTTAAAATACTTCCAAGTTTAGGGTTAAATGGTGGCCATTGCAACTTAGGAGCGGGACGACATATATTATAAAGCAATCAAGTTTAGTTCGTCAGATTCGTCTTAAGAGTAGTATAAAAGTAGCCAAAAACTATATTAAACATGTATCAAAAATTACACTTTTAACAAAACCTTATCTTACGCATTTTAATAGGTACTTATTAGCCTAAGTGCACAATGCAATCCCGGGAACCATTAGACAGCATCTGCGTATACATATTATAGTCTAAGGATGCATGGGAAGAGTATGAAATACCGTAATAGCCCTCTCCATCGCCCTAGTAAATTAATCGTACATTGTGCATCAAGGGAGGTATAAGTATGGAATTACTAACGAGTGTGTTGTGCTTTTAATGACTCGAGTTAGTATTCCGCTTACCGACCGTGATGCATACAACGTTTTTCATCACACTTGTCGACAAAAAAATAAGTTTTAAGACAAAATAATTTCATACTATTTAATACATTACCAGCAATCGCTACTGTGTCAGTGCTCTAAATAGCTCTTATACTCGTATACGTCTTAGCGGGGCGCCTGGCGACATCTACTGCAAGAATATTACGACTACACTTGTTAGACGGTGGTGAAGTTTTCAATTTTATTTCCTTATTTATGACATTGTGCAGAAAGCCACATTCGACACATATTCACAGTTGAGTTTAAACCTGTAAGTGTCCAAGTCTCCACATCACCAAATGTTTGTCGTAGTAAGTAATGTTGAAGAAGTTATCTGATTAAGCTCCCTCCCTATTCTGGAACATTCCAGACGATATGTTGACGGTTGACCCACTTGTAAATATGGAAGTTTTCCTTCACTTGGCAGGGGCGAGAAAGGATGGGGGGGGGGGGGGGTCATCTTAATGAACATGTCAATCCGGGAAGCGTCCTTTGTGAGATGCATCAGGCTGGCATTGTTTCATTAGGACGGTGACACACTGTAATATCTTCATTGTCTATGTAATTGAAAATAGTTCATGGAGATAAAGTAGTTTTCTTTTTCACGACCGTAGGATTTAACATATTTACTCTCTCTAACAATTTCTGACAGTGGAAAAAGGGGGCAGATTGAAATAGTTTAAAAAAGAGTTTGATTTTGCCATTTTTGCCGCTTTTTTCCTGACAGACCCTGTTGGTCGGAGTATAACTAAAAATCGTCATCATCATCAATGGCCTTGGAATCTATTACAAACTATACAAGCAGTGACAAAAAAGGCCATACTCGTACAATCTTTCGTGGCTGTATAGGCCATTGCGAGTTCTGTACACCCGGTTGCAAAACCGGCAGGTAAATATTACGTGAAGAAAAAATACTCGAATTAAAAAGTGCTTAGGTAGTAAATCGTCATCATTGACCTAATGACGGTTGCAGGAGTCTGCTGGATGCGGGTGGCGCAGTGCATGTCTTATGGCTGATATAAGACATGCACTGCTGAACATAGGCTTCCGCCAAAAATTGCCACAATGATCGGCTCTGCGTCACCCGCATCCAGCAGACTCCTGCAACCTTCACTAGGTCATTAGTCTAACTTGTGGGGGGCCTACCCCCACTGCGTCTTGTACGTGCGTGTCCCGTACGTGGCTGCTACTCGAGAACCTTTCCGCCACAAAGGTCAACGGTTCTATGTGCAATGTGCCCCACCCACTGCCACTTCAGTGTAGCGATTCGATCGGTTACTTTGGTTCTGCTGCGGATAGTCATTTCTAATTCGATCCCGCAGAGAGACTCCCAGCATAGTCCTCTCCATTACCCTAGTAAATAGTGAACAATAATTGAAAACCTTTATAAAGAGAGTAATATCGCGCGCGTTTCATTCCGCTCTCAAAACGCACGTCTGACCAAGCCTTAAGGCTCCGAGAAATGCTGCAAAGCTACATCGCAGCTCCACTCAGCCCCACTAATGAGTACACTTTCACTTAGTATTTATTCTCGTTAATTCCTCTATTCAATTACGGGGCCCGAATTAGGGACCGACATGCTCCGAATGCTTTACGCAGGGACGTTTGTTAGATTGGATACATGAAGAGAATGCAAACTAGAGGTATTTTTCGTAAGTTTGTGAATAATATTTACAAGTGGGATTCCCTTTTTAACATCGTGCATTAAAGATAGAAAAGATAGAAATAATTATGTTTATTGCTCAGATACACAAAGAGCTAAACTACAAAGGTTGCTGTAATATTAAGTGAATTGTAAAATGACAATCCGAGATATCAAAGAGGAAGACAAGAAAAAATTAACAAACTGTATAAAGAAAATTTGCAAAATAATATTAACTTTACTTAATCTAAATAAGATAACACTTTTACTTCCACTTGTAATTAACAAGTTACTAGCTTTTGTGAAATAGGCTCCTAGGGACCATTTTTTAAACGCTTTTAACTTGTAAAACGGGTGGAGTCTCTTTTAAACCGTTTTATCGTCATTATGAAATTGCACGCAAATTAACTGAAAAATATATGGTAGGTTCAGTAGGCTTATGATGTTACCGTGTTTTATCGTTTGTCGTTGTTGCCGTCAGGTTCTAACAAGTATGTAAGTGCGAAAGTGATGCGTAGCACGATAAATAGATAAAAGGAACCATCATAAGCCTACAGGATTTCAGAATCGCTCAAACACATTATAAGGTATCTCCACGTGCAAAACGTAGCGAATAATAAATCAGAACCATTTTCCCCCGTGGCGGTCGTATTTCACTTGTTTCCCGTAAGATTCCTTGCATTTTATATTTAGTAAGCTACCTCGGATGATATTCAAGGTTTAAAGGGTGACCCACTTCTTAACAGCGTAAATAAATAAACCCGGCTGTCCGGACTCGATTACACCAGAAGTGAGAGGCAGAATTAAATGCTTTGGCATTTTTTATTTAAAATAAAATAAAATATTTATTAAGTTTAAAATTTAACCCGTTTTAAAGAGTGTTATGCCTCCTTAAATGAAACAAGAGCTATGTTGTATTTTTTTATTCTCATTTCATCTACTTAGTCTTAAAAGGCTGGTTAATTAATATCAATATGGTAACAGTTAGGAAAAATGATAAAATGTCAAAGTTTGTATTTTATTTACTATTCATGTCAATAATAAAAATGCCTAGAAATGAATTTAGTAATCAATCGATCCTTAATTTTCACTTACAAGACACTGCTCGTAAAAACTTAATTAGAACCCAACGATGCTATAAACGTAGGTACCTAGGAAATATTAGCTACGGATAGCTCCTAAAATAAATCCTCGATTTTGATCTTAGTGTATCGGACACACCGTTCTGAATTATACTTCTGAACACCATGCGCCGGTAGAAATCTAAAAAAATATGGCTGACTTTCAATAGCATTTTGTTGTCGTCGACACATCGTAAAATACGTTCGTAGATTTATTTTTATGTTAAACTAATAAAAATAAGACTTGTTATTGATATCAGGTTGATTAATAAATATTAAATACTAAAAAAAAACAATTATTTTGAATTCAAAGTGTTAAGTTGGTGATGAGACCAAGATCTTGTTCTTTAATTGCGTGATTATGAAACAGGTAATAGATATTTAATCGAAGTTTCAGGTTTGTTTACATTTCTTTTTGGTTTTTATTTGGGACGCGTTATATAGACGTGCTTGTACAGTCGACGTCAAAGATTTCGTTACGGTTTATATACGCCAATACGGTTATATACGTTTATATGTGTCAAAAATATATTTACACGACCTTAATGTCAAGGCAATAAAGTCTTGTAAATATATTTCGGTACCTAAACCGTAACGATATCTTTGACGTCGATTGTACGTATAGTATGCTACGGCCGCTACGCCGTAGATCTCTACGACCGAATGATTTGATCGCAATTTGTCTCAATGTGATGTGAGTCGGGCGAAAGGCCCACGCAATTCATCACTCCGGGCTTAGCCGTCGCGGATTAAGCGTGTCCAGCGGTGGTCACTATTGAGATTGCGAACGTGATAATGTTATTTACCTAAAGGAGACTGTACTGATAAAATTGTAGAGCAGATCATGTTTGATATTTGCCTATGCAATAACTAGTTATAGGTATGTCTACTTTAAATATTTTATTTTTATTGACTACTTTAATATTATTACGTGAGTAACCAGTTTGATAAATATTTAAATATGTTTGAGTCTCACGTTAGTTATAATTCTAAAATGTCTACTTTACTTTTCAAAGTAGATATTTTCTTTAAAAATAAAAAGGAGAAAATAATTGATGCATTCCATTTTACGTGGGGTTTCTAAGCATTTACGGTAGACCATTCACTTACAAGGAAATAATTATGGCGTTGTAAAACGTCGGCCTCCGTAGCCTAGTTGGTAGTAACCATACGACGAGGTTCCGGGTTCGAATCCCAGCGAAGGCATTATTTGTGTATGTATTTATTTGTCACAAATATTAGTTCCTTGGTCGTGGCTGTCTATGTATCTATGTATCTATCCGTATCTATCTATTGTATAGGTACATCGTCGCTTTATCATCGTAAGCCTTAATTGAACTTACCGTGGGACTAGCAGACTATTTGTATTTGGTGGGTTAACCAATTAATAACTATACGAAATTAATATCATCTTTTTTTTTCATTCCTTAAACAACATACTATTATTTATAGGCATAGTTATTTTTTATTACTATTCATCATCGTAATTATTTTCTTAAGTCCATAGACGCTAAAACACATTTACGGTAGTTAATTCGCTTGCAAAATCAAGAAGAATAGAAACGGTAAATTGGTAATACATATGAAATTTATTACCTATGCAGACTGTTACGATCCAACAATTTATTCTTATATAAGTTTATCGTTACGCAAGAAGAAATTTCATACAACGGGTCATCAAATCAGATGCAATAAGGATTGAATAATGCACATAAAATATCAGCTATATTGAAACTACAATAAGATTCAAGTCTCTACATACAAAAAATGTTACTTGTAACTTTAGCTATTCTAGTCTGCGTTTCCAGACACCGTGTTCCTGACGTGGATGCGTAACAATATAAAACATTTCTGTTATGACTGCATAACCATTTCATAATATTATTGTACTTCCAGCAAAGTGTAGGTACTGTAGGTGCATACTCGTATCTATCGAGGCAGCGATAACGCACCGCACGAGAGTTTTTCACTAAAGTTTACGGAAGTAACATATATTCCTACTACATCCTCGGTCAAAGAATACGAGTTGGTATAATTTTTCAAAGAAAATACTGTAAGCACGCTGATTTTAAATAGATTTTTAAAATGTTTATAAGATACATAAATGGAATTAGTGGAATCCAATTTAATATCCAATTGTAATTTTCCCTGATTTTACCATCGCATACAAAAATTTCTAATATTGTCATCTTCTAACTCCGTGAATATCATCATCATCATTATCATATCAGCCGAAAGACGTCCACTGCTGAACATAGGCCTCCTCCAAAGATTGCCACAATGACCGTGAATATAAAAAAAAAATACTTGTTTGAAACATCGGAAAGCCTGCTGTACTAATATTAAACATCGTGCGATACACGTGCAAAAAGGAACTTCATTTTTTTCGCACTGGTATCGTAATGTACCTACTATTTGTGGCATTTGAGGCTTTTTGTCAATTGCTGTAATAAGTATCAATCTGCATGTTTTATGAACAACTGAATATTAGACGTAGGGTGTACAGCGTGTATATTTGTTTTATCACCTCAAACGGGGGAAGTAATAATTTTTCATGTCATGTTTGAATGACTGTTGAATCATTGTTGAAACCGTAGCATACTGTATCTACCTTACAACCTCTTAGTGAGAGTGTTTAAGGAAGTATGTGTACATCTAGTTTGAGTACTTTAGATCTTATACACCTTTATTGTCACTACTTCTGTTGTTTCTCCAATGAAGATAATAATAAATAAAAAGTCTGTTTTGTTTTCATGCTAAATAATTCAGCATACAATGTATTGCCACATGATTATAACTTAGTTTGTCACTGCTGTCAACAGGTAGTTAGGTATCAATTTTTCTTTCTATGTGTCTGATTAGTGTTCGCGTTACATTGCTGCACGATACATTTTCTCGAATTCATTACGCTTTAGTTACTAATGTAAAATTACCTTGCAATATCGGTTCATAGTACTAATTATGTTTAGTTACGATTTGGGGCCTATTGCATAATAAAGTACAACTAATACTACAAACGAATGTCTCTCTTTTCACTCTCTATAACTAGAAGGAGACTTCCGCTTGAAATATTAGTTGTAATTTTTATGCAATAGGGCCTTGAGTTTAATTTTAAAAATATATGCTGTACATTTGGTGGCAAAATATCCGGTGTAACTACTGGCATAGATAGAGGCAATCCGTCTAAGTCCTCAGGGTAGGCAGCGCATAGGCGATTTTCTGATCGCCATGTCCATGGGCTTCAATTCCTGCTTTCCATCAGGTGGGCTGAGAACTCAGTTGTCTACCTTCGTCACATAAAAAAAATCCAGATAGCTAAATAATTAATAAAACAAATTTAACATATCTTATAACATGTTCAAAATATATAATAATATCTACTAACACTCAATATTGAAGTAAAAGTAATTAAGATTTGCGCGAGCGAACATCCACTCAAAGTTTTTGCACGGATGAGTCGACATTTCACATTTCCTCTCACAAGTATCACATATTCTAACAATTGTAAAAGCCTCAAAGTACGTTCATCACGTTCTCAGCTGCGACAGGAAGATTAATAAGTGTTGTGATGCCTTTAGTCGTTTGCCGCTTTTTCCTCTGTGACAATATGTTATTGCTGTTTACTTCTGTGATTAATTGCAGTGAAACTGTCATATTTATGTGCCGCTGTGGCGTAAAGCAAGGCATTGTCTACATTTGAGAAGTATTTAATACATGTATATTATACATTTGCTTGTTCTTTGTGACTATACATTACACTAGATTGATTTAAAACTTTATTTAATACGCTTCTGATATTAATAGGTAGCTATTCCCATTATAGGTTTGCATTGACATTCCATTTTTATGTAGATATCTACAATCAATTTATGTGTATCCCTGTGATAATATTACAATAAACAAATCTACACGTTTTGCTAACCACATTGAACCGTACATTACGAAAATATTTATTAACGAAGCAAATTTATTAATGCTGAAGCTTCTTTCTTTAGACTGTGTGTACTTAGTCAACTAGAATAAAATATGTAAAAACATAAATCGACAGATTACATGTTTGGTGAGTAAGTAAATTTTAATAACCCTGCATATTTTGTCACCTTCGCGAGTATTAAAGGTTTATCAAACAATTTATATAACCACTGTCAACCACCTTACCCTTCACTGATAGTTGGCGTATTTATTTCATAAATAAATATCTTGGGACATCTTACACAAATCGACCTAGTCCCACGATAAGCTTGGCAATTAAGGCTTGTAATGTGGGTACCAGGCGACGATATATCTAATAGATAGATACATATTGATACTTAAATACATAGACAGCCATGACCGAGGTACAAACATTTGTGATAAATTAATACACAAAGAATGCCCTCGCCGGGATTCGAACCCGGAACCTCCAGCTTCGTAGGCAGGGTCACTACCAACTAGGCTACGGAGGCTGACATAAATATAAATACACATAGAAGCACACTAACGAACCTGTTGAACTTCAGAGCCGCCGCGGCCCAATTTCAGGATAATCTCTCTGTCCTTTTATCCTCTTTTCACTATCCTTTCATATTGAGATAAGGGTCTGAATACATCTTATCTTAATCTAACCCAAATCGTATTCTAATTGAATGTGATAATCAATGCGTTGAGTCTGCCTTTATACGAGGTGCTCCGGATGATTCCGCATAATTTTAACAGTTTATTATTTGAATATGCTCTGTAATCAATATTAAAATGTTATACGAGTATAATATTTTCCGAGTTTCACCTAGTTTAAGAAACAATGCCAATAAAAAAAAAACACAAAAGTATTATGAAAATAATAGCTTTTGATGTAAATGAGTCTACAATGGGACGTAGACTAATGTAGATACATCAAAAAGTGAAAAATGTCACTTGGAAAATGCTAATTTTGAATACAATTTAATTAATGGGAAAGGGGAAAAGATTTTTTCCTAACTAGTGCGAAAAAGTAAACTTTGCGCACGCTTCGCGTGCGTAAATTTCTTTTTTTAAGGCACTTGTTATGAAAATAGTCGTTCGAGACACGTGTAAAAAAATCTTTTTAACTCGGGTGATTGTAGCCCTCGTTTCACTCGGGCTCCAACTGTCACCCTCGTCGCAAAAATATTTTTTTTGCATTTGCATCGGAATGTACTATTTTGCCAAGTTCTCCTGAATTAAATAACTTTAATTTTATTATAATTAAACGGTTAAATTCACATGTATAGGTAAAAGGTCACAGTGCGGTACATAGACATACTTAGATGATAGAGACTTAGGCTCTCTGAAACATGAACATAATACATGTTTCAGAGAGTGACACGTGAGTTTAACCGCTTAATTACGTTATAGGTCAATAACGTTTTTGCCTTCATTTGGCCTGAGAAATACGATATACATTTTTTTTAGAATTCCTACCAGGAACCCCTTTTATTTAATTTGCAATCGATATTAAAATCAGATGTACATGTATCTGCAAGAAATATATTTAAATGTAGGTTTCTATCTAGGATTCAATATATTTAGGTCGGAATTTACTTAAACATCGATACTAAATCCCGGTCGGAGGGATAAACGTGAAGATGAGTGATGTTTTTCATCAAATAAAGTTATTTTTTTAGCTTTTAACGAATAAATATTGTAGTAAGAGATTGCAGAAAAACCTACAACAACGTATAAGCAGGTAAGTAAGAGTAAATCGCTTTATATTCTACATGTACAGTATCCCGTAACGTTCATAATGAGACAGCGTTGGAAACTATTATATCTGGGGACTTTAATAGGACGTGCATACTTATTTTGTAAATATGTATGTCTAGTTCGTAAAAATAAGTAAGTTGAAAAATTTACCTATTGTCAATACCGACGTAAGCCGTTCTTAATAAAAATAAGTATGTAAATATTAAACGCCGTGTGTATTTAAGAAAAAATACGTATTGAATTATTTAAATAACGAATGTCATGATCGAAATTATAGATAGTTTTAGTTACGAAGAAGGTTTACTTCGTCTTATCATGTCATTACAGATTAGTTTTGACTGATGCACGCGTCTTCTAGAATGAATAAAAGTCATAATTGCTCATTTACCTATCAATGGGTTTTGAAAAGCAATGATCAATAGAAATCTGACAAAAGAATCGTCGATTTGTTGGGTAATCCTTATTTCCACAAAGAACTGTCCTATATGTACTTTTTAAAAAGGACTTTCAACATAAATAAAAAAAGAAGTAACCAAAAAGAAAATCTATAACAAGAGAAATCCTGTAAATGCCTTCATCTTTTGGTGCGTTAATGCATGTTTCTCATAGAAATCATTTATTTTCACAAGTCTCACTTAATCATTAGAAAACGCATTTATAAAATGGGGAGCCAAGGTCTCTTCATTTTATCATTCATGCGGATTCTCGCGTCGACGTGATGCAGGAAATCAGGTTGAAATTACTCTCGAGATGTAATTTAACGAGGAAAACGGAAAAATAATTTATTCGCGCGTTTCGTTAAGAGCGTCTCATGAAGCTCAGTCATCTAGTTATATACATATAGGTAAATTACTTGGTGCATGTAGTGTTTCTTAGTGTCTAGTAATTTCCGTATATGAATAATGACTAAAATTTTTATATAAGAATTAGAATGTTTTATTTGGTGTTACACAGAACTGAACAATAAGTACATCAAGTAGAAACAGTAAGGATTTGAACACCAAAAAGAATGCCACTCACCATGTGTCATGTTCAGAGATCGGACAAATGTGTGTCAATTTTCGCAATAATATGGACATGACTCCAAATTTAATTGAATAATTAATCATTTAATCAATTTTAGAAAATAACCTATTTGACACCGGTAACTATCATAGTTACCGGTGTCAAATAGTACCTTTATAAATTATTTGTTTAATTATTCATTTAATCAACTTTGGAGTCATGTCCATATTATTGCAAATAATGACGCACATTTTGTCCGATCTCTGGTCATGTCAGATGCCACGACGCTGGTTTTCAGGACAACCAAGCTAAAAGTGAAAAATAAAAACAAAAACTAGAAGAATAGAATGTAAACCAATAACAAGAGTAGAAAATAAACATAATTATTTTCTACTCTTAGAAATCGCACACAGTGTAGAAAATAAACATAATTATTACTTAACATAATTATCTTTAGAAACAATATATTTAGTGGAAAAGCGTACAATAAATTTTGGTAAGCACAACTTATCTATAAAAATATAATAATCTAAAATGTAAATACACATCTTGTCACTAGATTAAAAAAAAAGCATTTTTATTTGGTGGATAACTTTATTACCTACCGAAATACGTATGTATAAGATGTGTAAAGTTTTATTCATACGAAAATTTGCACGGAGAGTTACAATACAAAAAAAATACTATTGAGAAGTTTCCGAAACATTACGGATATCTTCTTATGAGAAATATTTCAATACTTATAAAATCGTTTCTGTCGGAACATCAGTGCCACACAACATAATTAATGCTACATATAATACATATGTAGGTACTTAAGACACTTATTTGTACATCCCTATCTAATTATATAATCACACAAGGTATATTTGCGAAATAAACTACAATCCCAAGATCAAATTGTGAATTTAGGGTCAGTGTACGTCAGAACCGAATCAAGGCTACACGTTTAGGGTAGCCAGCCAAGAGGCTCTCCTGCAGCGGTTTGGGTAACAAGGTTATAATCCCCGACTCCAAATTTACCTGTCGAGTTTCGGTTAAGCCTAAACAGATTAATTACCGTGTCGATCGCCACGCTCGTACCAGGTAGAACTATTCGGTATGTATCTCGGTAATTAGTGATTCTATGGAGTGATAGGATTGACATTAATTTTGGCAAGCGTATAAAATATAATAATATATTATGCTTGACCGTTGCTGTGTGGCAGTGAGAATACATTGTCACCATCCCAACTCTTCCCGCAGGTGTCTTAAGAGTCGACTAAAGGATCGAATTGTCATTGACGATTATTTAATAGAAAATTGATGATGGGCAGCAGCGTCATCATTGTGGACGCATTTCTGCGATCGCCAACCCGCTTGCCTGGTGGCGTGGTGTTTATGGGCATTCACCTCCTAATGCGTCTATACGCATAGTTAATAGGAGAGCACTGCGTCCTGCAGTGGACTGAGATGTATGTTCCATTGCTGTGCACAGGCATCTCATATATGAGTGGTTGAGTGGGATTAATGGGTTATGTATAGTCCCCAAGCTGGCTCAAAGCGGATTGAGAACTTCACATGTACCTTATCGGATGTATGAAGGTTTCCTCACGATGTTTTCCTTCACCTAGAGTAAATCCTCGTCATCGTGAGTTTAAATCCTGGCTCGTACCGATGAGTTTTTTCGGAACTTGTGTATGTAATATCAATTGATTTTTACCAAAATACCATCCATCATCAGCCTATGATTACTGCTCGGACGTAGGCCTCTCGTAATAATTATGCGTATAAACGCATTAGGAGGAAAATACCCATAATCTCCACGCTGCAGCGCTGGGCAAGCGGATTGGCGATCGCAGTAATGTGTCCACTATGATGACGCTGCTGCCCATCATCAATCTTTTATCAAATAATGGCCAGTGACACTTTAATCCCTTAGTCGACTCTTACGACACCCGCAGGAGGAGTTGGGGTGGTGACAAATGTATTCTTATTGCCGTCACCACACGGCTCCAATAGCGGCATACATTGGTCAATTATGAAACTGTTGTTGCCCTATAAATACCTACTTAATTAAAGTAGAGGCATCGTAAGAAGTCGTTTTTGACAGCTCACAATAGTGTAGTGAAACGCTCGATTTTACCGTCGTAAAATTTTCAGTCAAGTGCGAAAGGGCGTTAGATCTGGTACTTGCCATTAAAAAAATTTAATTAAAAAAGTGTTAGGTAATCCGAACTAAAAAAGTGTTTGGTAATCTTACTTAGAATCATTAGCAGGCAGCGAAACTTTGGTGCCGGTGACGTCATAATGACGTAAAGTCGCATTTAGTTAGGATGTTTTATAGGACGGATAGGACGTGACCTATAGAGGAAATAGCATCCACAACCTCTGTTAGCGAGAGGTAGTAACTAGTGTCAAAACCAGTGTCAAAATTAAAAATCAAGGTCAACAATTAATAGCAGTAGGTAATCGGTGTCCAAATGTAATGCCAGGTCAAATAGTATCGGAGTCTGATATACAATATACGTAGGTAGTTTCACTTGGTAGTAATGTCAATGCAGAACTGGCAGTGGTTGAGACCATGAGCTTGAACGCGAGTTTGCCAGCCTGCAGCGATCCACTCCCAACCCACGTTGGTAAACTTGCGTGCTAGCTCAGAGGGCAATGTAGGTATGCCAAATAGAGAAATGCCGTATATACACTATATAAAGTCACTAAAACCATTTATTAAAATCAGAGCACATCTAGGTGATAACGTAGTGGTACATAAATTAAAATTATACATGATTTTATAACAATTTTGACATTTATCTGGTTGTCAAATTTGACACAGTCTGTAAAGCCGCGTATCCACCGGGCACACGGGCTCGCGAGGACCTGTCGAAACCATAACAAACTTTTAGAAGATATGTGCGTACCTACTATTATAGCAATTATTCGTACCTCCATAAAAAAGGTTTACTTATTTATTTCGATTGACGTATCGGTAAATTGCAGCAACAGTAGTAACATCACTATTCCGTACAGGCAACAATGAAGTTTGACATTTGCTCCATTATACTAACTGTCAACATTTACAGAACTTCATGTGCAAACAAACGTCAAAAACGACTTCTTACGATGCCTCTACTTTAAGCACCTACAGATAATATTAATCGAAATAAATATCATCTTTCTGGAATAAGCAGAGACAGGGTATTAATAAAATATAATAAATTCAATTATACATCTGAAGGCTGCGCCAGTCTCCGTTTGTCGCAGCGGTAATCAGAGATGATTTACTGCTCTAACATTAACAAAGCTATTAATTTTACTAAATTTTCAACGAAAATGGATATACTTTCTCAACAAACACTTAAAACAAAATTAATTTGTTTTCAATTGGGACATTGTCTCCACTTTCTGCGTTTTTAATTGTTTTATTTTTTAAATATTAAAAAACATCTTACATTATTTGTATATCATATTTTGTGGATATTCTGTTTCATACGTTTTCTTGCAAGTAGGTACTGAAATGGTATAGAAAAATCGATATTCCACTAATATTACATCTGATATCCGATGGTGGGATTTGAATCCAGGTCCTCAGCTTTTGCGGTTAATCATCATCATCATCATCAGCCTATGATAGTCCACTGCTGGACGTAGGCCTCTCCTATTAACTATGCGTAGGTATAGACGCATTAGGAGGTAAATGCCCATAATACGGTGCGGTTAATACCTAAACCAATTAACCTCTCTTGCTCGGCGGACATCGGTCGAATTTCTTACGTCGTATTAGTATGTCACAGGTATTTTGTTTCCAAATGGTTAGGCGTAGATCAATCAAATTTAGATTTTTGTTTTTCAGGCAAAGTCTACTAGTAACACACGTAACACAGACATTGATAGATTCATCATCATAATCATATCAGCCGAGACGTCCACTGCTGAACATAGATAAATTATGAAAATGGTATTCAGATATTTAAGTTTTTTTTTTAATTAGAACTACAACGAAAGTAGTTTCGTAAGTCGTGTGTATTGTGAAACGGATTTGTTAGCCGTTCGTCTGGCTCGCATTTGGTCCAGGTCGCTGTTTGTCCAATTAGCGTTTGATCCTATACGCAATTCGCCTTAAAATCCGGACCAACAGCGAATTGACTTACGCAGCTTGAGTAGCAGTTGGTCCCAATCGTAGTTCGCCATTTTTTTCTCACCTGCTACCACTAGAGTAGGGGTAACTAGTAGGAATATTTTTCCCATTTGTTACCAGTAAACTTTATGGTGGTAACTACTTGGAAAAATATATCCCAGTTGTTAGTTATTAGTTATTACCATCGCGTACTTTAGGTACTGTGTAATGTGCTTATTTTTAATAAAAGGTACGAGACACTTTGTCAGTCATTGATAAGGAACTAATTTTATAAATATTACTTAATTAAAAAAGATTGCCTTGTTAAAGCACTGTACTACGCGATGGTAATAACTATCAACTAGAAGTTATTTTATATTGATTTAAACTTTCACGATTATCATTCCTATTTTAAAGACAAACGGATCTTAATCGAGGGGGGCATTATCTCCAGATCGACCGAGTTGTTATGGGTGTTACAAACCGGTTTTAGCAAATGTCTGGATGAAGCATTTCGAGGCCAGTATAGATCTGCAACCATGGGCAGTGAAATTATGGAAGCGGTGTCGATGATGTCTTCTGCGTTATGAGAGGTGGCAAGCATGAAGTTGAGCGATTCACATTAAGTTCACATATGAATTGGAATCAGAGCGTAGTTTGCTTTTTCTGAACGTAAAGATGATAGGTCGAAGTGATGGTTATTTGGCACACACTGTCTATAGGAAGCCCACACACACTGACAGGTATTTAAACGCCCTGCCTCACCACCACCTCCGGCAGCTTCAGTCTGTGGTTAATTCTCTAGTACTAGTAGTTTGTAAAGATCTTTGTATCGGGGCGTGGAATGTCCGAACACTTCTGGACTCTGGCACCAACTTATGTCCTGAGCGTAAAACCGCTCTCATTGCCAGATAATTAGGCCGCTATAGTATTGACATTGCAGCGATTAGTGAGACCCATCTCAGTGAGAGTGGAGAGCTTTGTGAGCAATTGGGTGGATATACTTACTTCTGGAACGGTAGGCCTGCCTGCGAAAGGGCAGCGAGCGGAGTAGGTTTTGCCATACCGACACCTCCTACGTATACTGGTGCAAGTGGCATTTTTACCATTTTCGTTTTTTTGCATATTTGGGTTCAAAATACTTATATCTACATGCTATAAAAATTTTGTGGCGAAATTACCGCTAGTTTTTGAAATAAAGTGGCGTATACTGATATAACTAACACTTTTTTTTGGTTCGAACGTCGTATACTGAGCTAAGTGACTTGTACCACTATACGCAGTACACTTATCGCCGCGGGAGGAAGTTATACCAGTATGCGCGACCAACACTCTAAAATCTACACATAAAAGTAGGCTCTATTGCTTATTATTTAGCAATATTGTTGTTATTTGATTAGTTGTTGTGTTAAATTAAATGAATTATGCGTAACCTACCTATCTACCTAAATATAAGAAAATAGTAGATTACTGCTTGCCAGCTAAACTAATATAGATAGCTGAATATTAGCAGGGCCGAATACGAATACAAATCTGGCCTGCTACCGCGAACATCGAAGTTCGCAAATTTCGGGGATTTGTCTCTGTCACTCCAACGAAGGGTTCATTAGAGTGACAGAGAAAAATCCCCGAAATTTGCGAACTTCGATGTTCGCGGTAGAAGGCCTGGCCAGCCATTCTCATGCCGAGGAATTAGGTAGTGTGTTTTTCAAATACATAATAAGACAGCAACACAACTGACATTCTTTAATTTTCTCAAGAGATTTTTTTTCATAACCGTCTTATGTATTTCGAGTGTCACGTGTTCAATAATAATATATTAGAAGTACATCAATGTAGAAGCCTAGACAGAGCGCTTGCCTGCTAACCGCCTTATATATGTACTGATAAGACCGAAAGGGACAAACTATGTTTATCGGAACGCTAAGTCAAGGGGTAAGAAGATACCGACGACTGCTCATAAGCATATGTACATATTCTTTGCGAGCCGATATTAAGAATTCTAATTGCTAAATGAAATCAGAGCTTACAATATTCCCTTTGGTCCATGTTGAATAACAAGTGGATAATATTCGTAACTATTTAAAATTGATTTCTAATTCATATATAATGTCTTTAATAATATCGTCTTCTCAAACTTACCACCAATATTGGATGGACGAATGACACGTCATTTAAAATTTTAAGTCTGATAGCCCAGACAGAAAAAAAAAATATCAGCTACTTATAAAGACATTGAATTTTGACATACTTACACTAAAACGAAAGAAGCCTACTTAGTAGTTCCAATATAATTATACTTCTTTTAATTTGAGTCTTAAAATCATTACTAAGTAGGTAGTGACGTCTTACTGTACGCACCTAAGAAGTATTGAAGTATGGCATCGAATTCGTGTATACATTTATTTTGTAAAAGCAACGCCGAAATATTTATGTTGATGTTATTTCTTCTATTGTTATAATATTGCCTTTTGATGTTGTAAGACATGTCTTGATTGTTTGAAATTAAATCTATGTGTTTGTTTCAAGACTTTCTTCCAGTAACCATTAATCCGGTAGGACACTAAGAATAATAAAAAATATACTTATTTAAAAATTTTGGTAAATCAGTTTTTATTTTTTTATTTTAAGCGTTTTTTCTTTTGTATTTATATACTTTTACACTTCCTGCAATGCCCATAACATACATCAAAAGCTTCAACGTATACTGGTACATGTTTAATCAATTTAGGCGTATACTGGTACAAGTGACAAATCAGGCGAAAACTAATCAATAAAAAACATCACAGCAACCACTCCGGTTTGTTTAGATATTTACGGTGCATGTTACAAAATATACATCAAAAGCACTAAAAATATATCCGTATTCATCGAGCTATAGTATACTACGTATACGGTAGTTGTCTCAGTTCGTCAAAAACAAGAACTCGTAAATTTCACGTATACTGGTGTAACTACCATTTTTTCAAAAACTACTAATTATTTCAGAAAAGTAAATATGTAGATTTTATTAAAATGTATTTGTTATAAATTCTTGAAAATATCATGAAATTATTTCATTGTATGAGCTAGTTACAGAACTTTGTACCTTTGAACAGCTCTCCTGGAAAATGATGATTTTGCACTTGCACCAGTATACGTAGGAGGTATCGATACGCAATCATATAGCGAGATCATTACAGGAATTGCCAGTGGGTATAAGTGATCGTTTGATGACTCTTCGGCTTCAATTATTATCGACGAAGCATGTGCATCTTATCAGCGTATATGCTCCTACGTTGCCCTCATCGGACGAGGATAAGAGTAAATTTTATCAGGATCTCCGTCATGTTCTCTCTAGGATACCGTCAAGTGACAAGATTATACTTTTAGGAGACTTTAATGCTCGGGTCGGCGCAGAGTTTGAGGTTTGGAAAGGTATCCTCGGTCGACATGGTGTCGGAAGGTGCAATTCCAATGGCCTGGACCTTTTGACGCTGAGTGCAGAGTTTGACCTGTGTATAACAAACACTTACTTTAGACTGCCGGAAAAGTATAAGACCTCGTGGATGCATCCAAGGTCTAAGCTGTGGCATCTCTTGGACTATATCATAGTACGTAAGTCGGACATTAAAGATGTTCTTATTACAAGATCTATGAGAGGTGCCCAGGGCTGGACTGACAACCGACTGATTCGGTCTAAATTTAAAATTAATATAAAAGCACCACGCAGAGCATGCCATAATGCTCCGAGTAGACTCGACACCTACAAACTTGTCCATGACAGACAACTGGGTGAAGACATTGATGCGGCCTTTGGTTGCTAGTCGTTGTCACACGAGCCAGAGACCGTTGACGCACAGTGGCGTGGTTTTGCCACGAAGCTGTATGAAATTTCCTCCAACATTATCGGGAAACCGCGCAAACATCATAAAGATTGGTTCGACAACTCTGACACCGAGATCATGCGCCTTGTAGAAGAATATAGACTTGCACTCAAATCTGCATCAAATGCTCAAGCTATACGGGCTGTCCAGCGACGTTTAAAAGCTAAAGTGCGCGAGCATAAAGATAGATGGTGGAACGAGCAAGCAAATGAATTGCAACACCTTGCTGATACAAACCAAACGGGCAGGTTCTTTCAGAGTATCCAAGCAGTTTTTGGTCCAAAGTGTAGGAAAATGGCACCTATTTATTCGAGGGACAAGGAAAAACGTCTTACAGACAAGCATGAAGTGCTAGCTCGTTGGGCTGAACAGTTCAAAGAAGTTTTGAACCTTGCAACCCAGAGTGTTGATTTAGCCTACATAGATACTCTAAAGGACCAGCCTCAATCAGTTAACCTTGCTCTACCTCCGGACTACAATGAGTATTCTGCCGCAGTGAGGAAACTTAAAAATAATAAGACACCAGGATCAGACAGCCTTCCCGCAGAGATATACAAATACAGCGGACCAAACGTTAACAACAGGTTGTTTGAACTGATTCTGATGATATGGGAGTCAGAAACTGTTCCTCAAGATTGGAAAGATGCATCTATCTGTAAACTCTACAAGGGTAAAGGTCAGATTTCCGACTGCAGTTCGTAGGCATCTCTCTTCTCTCTACTGCCGGTAAAATCTTAGCGCATATACTGTACACCCGTCTAGGTCGTCTAGCAGAACAGCTGTTGCCCGAGAGCCAGTGCGGTTTCAGACCATATAGGGGCACTGTCGATGCTATATTTGTTTTAAAACAAATGCAAGAAAAAAGCTTAGAACAAAACCACCCCCTATATATGTGCTTTGTGGACCTTGAGAAGGCTTTTGACCGTGTGCCGCGCGAAGCTCTCTGGCTTGTCCTGAAAAAAGCTGGATGTCCTGGAAAATTCATCAACTTAGTTAGACAGTTTCATGACAATATGATGGCTACAGTTCAGCATGATAACGCGTTTTCGGAGCGGTTCCCAGTAACTAGTGGAGTCAAACAAGGCTGTGTGATGGCTCCAACTCTCTTTGCATTGTATTTCTCCACAGTGCTTGAGGACTCACTTCTTAGGTGCTCTGGACAAGTACAACTTAGCGTTCGTTTTGATAAAGGTGTATTCGACTTGTCTCGTTTCAAATCTAAAACAAAAACGACTAAGCTCTCTGTGCTTGAAATTCTCTATGCCGACGACGTTTGCTTGATGGCTGATACCATGGAATCGCTTCAGTCATACATGGATGCTCTGCAAATCTCATGCCTTAGATTTGGCTTAGTAATAAGCATATCCAAGACTCAAGTGCTTAACTCTTTCGGTGACACTACGTCGACAGGCACGGTGCTAGTATGGTTAACGCAGCTTAACTCTTTCACTGTCAGCGAAAGTGTTAAACAACCAGCCCGTAATTGCGAAGTGGACACTTCCAATCTAAATATAGCAGGGAAATCCCTATCCTCTTTCAAGTATCTTGGAAGCCAGATCAGAAAGGACAACAAATTAGCCTCGGAGATCCCATCTAGGATTGCTAAGGCTGTTTCCCCGTTTGGCCGATTAACGCATCGTCTCTGAGGATCGCATGATCTAAAACTGCAGACAAAGTTGTCAGTGTACAAAGCCATGGTTCTTCCGATCCTCTTGTATGCCTCGGAAACATGGTGTTTGTACAAAGGCGACATTGGCTTGCTAGAAAAATTTCATCTGCGCTGCCTACGTTCCATTCTGCGCATAACATGGCAAGATCGCGTCCCTAACACCGAAGTACTTCGTCGTTGCAAGATGCCAGGCATGGAGGCGCTTCTGATGGGGGGTCAACTAAAGTGGTGTGGGCATGTTTGGCGTATGAGTGATTGCAGATTACCAAAAGCCGTTTTCTACTCCCAGCTCTCAGCTGGTAAACGGAAGCAAGGCGGGCAACTCTGACGTTACAAGGATGTGCTTAAGCGCCACCTAACCGACTGCAGTATTCCACCTGATAAATGGGAGGAGTTTGCTTCTCAGCGGCCAGAATGGCGTTCTCGTGTTAAAAAGAGCGTAAAAAACTTTGAAGACGCTCGGCTCATGAATCTCGATGCGAAACGTCAAATACATAAGTCCCGGCCGAAACCCTCCTATAACTATACTTACAATAGTTTTGGCCAACTCTACTGCCCCACTTGTGACAGAGTTTTTAAAAGTAAATTCGGCTTTGCAAGCCACAGCAGAGCCCACGCTCGTAATTAGCCAGGGTCGCCGTTGCCGAGTACGGCATGGATGGCTATATATAATTCTCTAAAGAACAGAGCACATGACCTTTGTGACCCTGAATTTCTGGAAATTGAGTTATCGCACGTTCAGGTGGTTCTGAAAGGAAATGGCTACAAAATGAACACACGACAACCCAGACGAACACCGAGGAAGAAACGGCCAGATGTTGTGCTAGGCGACCAGCATTTGTGCCTTATGTCAGGGGTGTAAAGGACAAAATAGGTACGCTTTTGAATAAGTATATTCTAAACCAACCATTTATATGCCGTTATCAAAGGTGGCAGGGCATCTAAGGTCACCTAAAGATTTTACCTTATCACCCACCAGGCGTTTATAAGATTAATTGTAGCTGTGGTAGTTCCTATATTAGGGAAACCAAACGCACCATAGCGGAAAGGGTCAAGGAACATATGGAGGCTGTTAAAAAGCGCCAAACGAATAAATTTGCTGTGGCCGAGCATTTTTTGGAGTCCGGACTAAACCACTAGATTGAGCTCCATAACCCGAAAGCCCTCTTAACCGAACGTATACATCATAGCCGAGAAGTACGTGAAGCTATTGAAATTAAGAAATATCGGAATTTTAATCAAAATGAGGGGCTAGAAATCTCGTCCACGTGGAATCCCGTGATTTAAAAATGCAAGCGTGGTGAAACATCCATTTTAAAGCCATTGGATGTTGCGAGTGTTGCGTATAGGCCTAATAGACAACCCTAGCCTAGAAGTAGTTGGAAAAACCCGCGCAGCTCGAAGGTGTTGATACATTTTCTCGGCAGTCTGCCTGCGACCACGGGTGTAACGTCATGCTCGAAACGTCAGGATACAATTAAACGTAAGCTTACGCGATTAACAACCGTTTGTCTTTAAAATATGGGATTTATTTTTTCTAGTAGTTACCACCAAATAGTTTACTGGTAACGAGTGGGAAAAATATTCCTACTAGTTACCCCTGACTAAGTACTACTCTAGTGGTAGCAGGTGAGGAAAAAATGGCGAACTACGATTGGGACCAACTGCTACTCAAGCTGCGTAAGTCAATTCGCTGTTGGTCCGGATTTTAGGGCGAATTGCGCATTGGACCAAACGCTAATTGGACAAACAGCGACCTGGACCAAATACGAGCCAGACGAACGGCTAACAAATCTGAAACGTGTGCCCTCCAACTTTGGAATCGTCTGATGAAAATATTAAGGACAAAGTGCATTTAAAATACTGCTAACGAAAAATGTTCTGCACATCACAGGATAAAAGTTTTCGAGTTAAAATCTAGTCAGTACTCGTATTATACAGGGTTACTTTTTCACCGGTACAGTAAATTTTCCCACATATTTGGTATCGATAATAGATTACATTTATCAAATAAAATAGACATTTATTTTTCATTTATTATTAATTTATCCTTCATGCAAATGCAAAATAATGGGCTTACTAATGATAAGACGTCAACGGGGTGCGGGACGCAGAGGGCGGCGGAAAGGGGTGAGCAACCTGCGCACGAGTTGGCAATATAGCAGTTACCTCAATCTCGGTGACTAGGTCAGGGTCAGTCTCACGGTTGACGTAGGTGTATGCACGCGCGCCGCATCATACTACCTTCAGTCGGAAATTGCTCGTACGAAATGGTTCGTAGTTATTTTCTCATTGGGGAAAATACAGTGGCAGCCCAGCGGCTATACGCTGAAGAAAGTGTGCCCCGCCTGGAAAATGCCAGTGTTATAGCCATGGCCAGCCAGGTCAACAGATTTGACCCCGTGTGACTGTTTTTGTGGTGTGAGGGTAGGCCCAAAATTTAAAAGACTTAAAAAATCTAATAATAAGTGCATTTGATGAACTTAAAAGTGAGAACTACAGACTTGTGTTGGGTAATATCGAAGGAAACATTCAAAAACGGGCAAGAGTGTGTTTAGATAACCACGGCCAACATTTTGAACACTTGCTTAAGTATGTGAATTAATTAATTAGTATGAGAAATGGACTCCATTAATTAGGTATGTTTTTTTTTTATTCCAATCATTGTGCATAAAGTTGATTTCAAGTGTTTTAAATACGCCTCAATGAAGAAAGTTTCTGTCCTTAGTGCAAGTATGAAAGAAGATTTGGGATCAAGTAAGATTTTTTTGCCTAGTCATAATCATAAGTTGATTATCACCGCCGCTTTTCTAAGCCGCCATGCCACGTGCGATGACGTTGTAAACAAACAGTTGCCAGTTCGTGTGTTTTGCTAGTTATGTACATTGATAATGCGTAATGCGTCCAATTTTCTTATTAGGTTTGCGGATAAGTTCAAACATCGGTATTTTAGTTTTTTTATTCTAAAGGGGTAGTAACAAAAAATGCTAGTATTCTGTAACTTGGACTACTATTACGTATGTTGATTTTTTGTACTGGTGAAAAAGTAACCCTGTATAAAGAAACGACCCCTTCTATACATGTAACATAGTTTAATTGAAACTTTCGTGAGATATAATAACTGGAAATATAATTAAACGGCTAAACTCACGTGTAATAGTCACTAGGCGCGACATGTTTCGGAGAGCCTAGGTCTCCATTATCAAGCACTGAGCCCGCCAAGTGACTCACACTCTCTAAAACATGTCGCGCGTATGGACTAAATACACGTGAGTGTACCATAGTTTCTATCCATTTTTAATTTATGTATCATAGAAGGATGACCATGGAATCCTACACTAAGCATCGCCCGATATTATGTTCATGGCCGTTTATTTAGATCTTTATATAAATTTTCATTAACACTGAGCGCGTGGAACTCCCGAGGGGAGTTCTCTGTGGGAGGTCCATTTTCGCTACAAAGCGGAAAAATCACGGGATCGGCTACGAGCGAAAGGGCGTAGCACTCGTCCGCAATGAAAGTGTTAAACGAAGTTCGACATAGATATTTCCACTTGGCCGTTTTTTAAGTCTAAGGAATGTACAATGTAGAATCAAGGGAATACCTGGTTTACAAGGAGGGTATAACACCAATTAAGTACCTTGAACTAGAACACAAGGTCTTAGATTGTACCCAGAGGGATAGTAGTTCTAAGTTTGGGGTCTGTAAGGCGCGTTTGTAATGCGTAGACGGGCTAAATTCTGCCGAATGTTTGATACTAGTTATCTTACATAACATCTGTCCCTTTATACGGCTGTAGATAATATCTTATGTTTGTGTTATTAGATGACTTCACGAGTTCGTATTCGAATATTTGTATCGATAGGTACTCTTTATCATAGAATAATACCTACCTGTCACAGATAGTTCACATAAATCTGATGACAAACACGTATTTAAAATTGGTTTGTGATAGTGCATAAAAAATTGGAGTTAATATATTTTATTAATCTTTCTTAAATTATTAAGTTTCAGCATAGTACCTACCTAATTATTAGACTAGTAGTCGTAAGTAGGACTTTATCATCTTCATAATACAATGACGCTCATGCAAAAAGTGAGAACTTTGATATCTGTGAAATAGGTACTTAAAATACCAATGGGCTAAATCTAAGATACCGATACTAAAAATCGATCACGCGATTTGAACGACCCCAATGTGCATTGATTTAAACCATCACCATATTTACTCTTATTTTTTAATGACATTGAGATTTACCCGTGCTGCCTACACCTACATTGTTATTACGCTATGCTATTATTACTATGAAGTACCTAGGTCCTATTATACTGAAGATCGGAGCTAGTTAGGTACTGTAATGTCTATTCAATGTTATCGTTACGTGATTCACACAAGCTTTGTATCTATTATTTCAATTTGCAGATCATGACTACTTTATTACAAATGCCTAAGTTAGTCTCTCATTAAAGATATATTTCACAAATCAATTATAGTTATAGTCACACGTTTGTCTTCGTGTCTTCAGAATAAATGCAAGTTTTCTAATAATAAAGCTTTTATCTATCAAACTGAATTTAAATGTTTACTAAAACTGCCTGACTTCTTCGTATAAAACTTTTATAAATATATAAAAAGTTTATGTGATGATAAAATGAAAAAGTCAATAAAACACCAGAGATAACTATTCACGGGGTTGTATACGGCTGCAAAGTAGGAGGGAATGCATAAATCTTTATTCAGCGGCGGCCAATCGCGGCCTAGAAGGAAAATGTATTTGGGGTCGAACTACATTAATAACATCAGCAGTTTATGAACAACTGTTGCAGTAAAATAAACCAGAAAATAAATTAATGTTCGAGGAAAAAAATCAGTATAATTGTCGGAATATACACATATAACCATTCGTCAGTAGAAAACGAAAATAGGTACACAAACCTAAAAATTTGCATTATACCATAATCACGCACTTTTAGAAAACAATTTACTACCAACATAAAACCTTAAACCTTGAGTTACCATACATTTTTAGTTAAAATTATTGATACTTATTAGTACTAACGCAATATACATGTCTCTACGAACGTGTTTCACGATATATTGTGTCAAAGACGTCAAATACTAGGTAAGTATGGAAATTCAGCCATATTTGTTTACATTTTTTTAGATTCTGCTGACGAATAATTTGGAATGTATCCCTCACCCTCATACTAAACTTCAGTAGTAAATAATAATCATTTACACTATATCATTGTCGGTAGTAAAAAAACACTCCCTTTGTCAATCTTCAGATCGTCGTCGATAACAAAGGAGGATTTCCACAATGTATAGGTTCTCATTGAACTTTTACCGTTTTGAAATAAATGTAGCTGTATAAAGCGTTTGTTTGTGATGGCAAGAAAGAGTAAAAGAGTGAAAGTCGGGCGATAATAAATGTTTTTCTTGGGTGTCGCAAAAGGAACGGGTCGGTCGCTGCGGTCGGGAGATCGAGCGGCTCGTGGGTTTAATCAATTTGTTGTTAAAAGTCGACGGGAAACGGATCAAACGATTTATTACTATCGCTTTACTCGGGTTACTAGATCGGCTCGAGTTTCACGAGTTTATGAATCGGAAACTAAGGTATGCTTTTATTCTTAATTAAAATACTTGTTTTTATAAACACGAGTGTACCTTTTATCCTCTGACTGATTTCCTAACACCTGCTTCTAGTACATGTTTTTGTACAACTAAAGACTAATGGCGTAGTTAGTAAAAAGTGCTAGGTGCTATTAATGTCCCAGCGGAATAAACCATCATAGAATGAAGGAGGTTTGAGCTTGGATTGGTGAGTTATAGCGAATCCAGCCTACTTTATGCAGGGCGTTCCAAAGTTATGGGACATGAAGGTACGTACCTTAAATATCGTAGATAGGATATTTTGCTGAAAGAAGACTTTATTTTATTTTGAAAATTAAATAATAATGCATTAAAAAAATCCAAAAAAAATTGCTTTTTATAGGCATCATAAAATGACGAAAAAAAATTTTTTGTATTAAAGTCAATGCCTACTTTAATACAAAAAAATTTTTATGATGTCATTCGAAAGGATGGATAAGAAGTAGCAATTTTTCTTAAGAAACATAGTATCGAAAACTAAAAGAATAACTTTGAATGTAATATTACTTTTCCCCTTCATGTTCCATAACTTTGGGACGCCCTGTATACCTAAATTAACCGATCCATTTCTGAAGTTAAGCCAGCCATCTTAATGAGGTTTTTCAAAAATGATCAATCGATTAAGATATGTTTTGATAGAACATTGCCAGATGCTTACTTCTACACGGGTTTTTTAAACAATCTTTAATTTCGTACATATTTTAATAGTCGCTCTGTCAGTTCCGTACAATGTTATTTTTTCGAAATATACCTTCATTCATCAATCCTGCTCTCGAGGAGAGACATTATCATCAACCGTCTAGATTAATGGTGCAGCCGGCGGGACACTTGATCCTGCCGTCACTGCGGTGGAAAATATTGCACCAATATAAAAACTATACGTACCCACAATGGAAGCTAGTTTAAAAACGGAAAAGCAACGAATAAAAAGGATATCATTGATTTGTATTTGTAGCAGGTTGAACAGATTGTTAAGTATTTCGACTTTATTTTGCTGCCATATTGTCGCCTAGTATTTAAAAGTAGGTATCTCTTTCAAAAAACAGCTGAAAGCATGTCGGGCCATGCTCATTGCTCAGTGTAGGAGCTGGGCCGATTATGGTCAAAAGTTTTTTATACCTAAGCCTATCATGATGTTTGTTATACTTTTCTGACCCACAGATCAAAGAGGGCGGAAGACACATTATTGTTTAATTTTGGATCTCGAAAATATTGACTGAAGAACCAAATTAATTTCGGAACCCTTATTCTTTTTAAAAGATCTATTCAACAATACATCATACTGTAAGATTTAAGTATAATAAAACTATAACCCCACTTTGCGTGTATGGAAGGTTCACGATTTATTGTCTACATATTTTTTTTCCACTAATTTGTCGGCATGACTTATACGTATGTACCTATAGGATAACCTAACCTACACCAAATTGCGAATTTCCTAGTCAGTGAGGTAAGCTGCGGAAAAAAAAAACTGACGGACAGAATAAAGATTACTTGGGATCATGTTAATAATGAAGTAAATACAATCTTCCTGAATAAGCTCTCAGTTTATCCTGGCATTGCCGAGATTGTTACTCCGCGGGTGCTAAGTGCATGCAGTTCGCGGAACGAGCACGGTAAGAGCTGTTTGTTTCGCTTATACCCACTTACTCACTTGCCTTTCCCGGCCTTTTATACGTCCTTTACCTCTGGTTTACTTATGTTCCTTGAGGGCGAGCTACTAGTTAAATAACACGGGAAAGGTCAAGTTAAATCGTCTAGTTCCGACTTCTATAATTTTTGTGTGACCCATTGTATCGTCGATGGTAGCTTAAGATGGTCTAGCAATGTACAAGTTGGTAACATTTACAAAATTGGGGAATTTACTCGGAAATTTCCGAGAATTTTAATGAGAATTTAAGTGTAAGTTCTCATTGAGAATGTTTCCATGAGAACTTATAAAAATGTGTTATAAATAATTATTTTAAATCGCAGTAAAATAACTCATAAGGCATGTATCTAGTACGGTCCTGGCTTGATTAGATTATTTGTTAAATTGAGATTCTCGAGAACATTCTCTATGCAAGTTTCGCAACTTATGAAACTTCTCCTCGCTACAATGCTATGGTCTCGTTTCAGTGGTTACTTTCGCGCTTGCATACTTATCAGAACAAACGAGAAACGATAAACACGGGACCACCATAAGCCTAGTAGTCTAGACTAGTGCCTAGGCATTAAATGGTCCCGTATTTATCGTTAGTCGCCGTTATCACGTTCAGATAATTATGCACATTTGACAAAATGACGCGTAGCACGATACACAAAAAAAAACCATAATAAGAATTCTGCATGAAGACACGTACTTATGAGAAAATATGCGTATTGTAATAAATTATTAATGTATGATTTTGTGAATGTTTGGTTTTAAATTTGAATAGGTACACGTTCATATCTATGCAAAATCCAATTTCTGTTTTGCGTATTCTACATACGTAGCCACTCATATAAATCTCATATCATATTTTGAATGGAAGCAATTCTATGCATGTTTATTTAGCTGAACGATGCTTTGTGATTGTATTTTAAAATGGTTCTAGGTAGTTATACGTGGTGCCTACGTTGTTTCAATATGTACAACGTAGGCACCACGACATATAAACAAATATAATTGATTGATGTTTAATATTTTACTAATAAGATTTTCATGAAATTAAATTTTCATCACTAAGCAAAGTATTGATTTATGATATGAGTATACAATTGTCGAAATCTAAATAAAAAAATATCTATTACGATTTCAGTATAGTTAGGTATCTGAATCGTAATAGTGCAACCCGAAAGAATAATAAATGTAAATTCAAGAAAATAATATTTTCCAAGGTTCTTACCTAGATTAGTACCATACATTTATTTTAAAGCGTTCTGAGACGAACAAAATAAAATAATAATATTCTTTGATATAGTCTTGTTCATACTAAAATGGGTAAAAAGAAGATCCAGCCACATTAGGTACCGAAGCCACGTACCAATTTGTTCGATCGAAAATAGGTATTTCATATTTCAAGAGGATTGTAGCTCTTCTAATTTACTACACATTTTTTTTGTTCTGTGGTATTGCCTTGATGAAATAATCTCGTTTTGTCCACTGTGGTTAGTTATTTCAATCTCCTTTTGCTTCGTCTTAGTGGACAACTGAAGATTTTGGAAACTATCTAATCATCTTTATCTTTTTTTCTATACTACCCTGTCTTCTACTCATTTTGCAAGAGTTACATTAGATACTTTGTATTATGATATGAATCCAACTTTAAGAAAAGTTGCTAAAGAAGTAATTGGAGTGAAATATAGCTCCGCAGATACTACTTAAAGAGTTGCTTTGCGAGACGCAGACGTGCTGCGGTCTTTTATTAAAACTTTTAGACGTGGCGTGCCTACAGAGACCTCATCTTTTTATGAAAGGTGATTTAAAAATGTTTCATAAACGTCAACTGATCGTGGCCATGACATGACATTATAAAAACGAAAACCGGCCAAGAGCATGTCGGGCCATGCTCAGTGTAGGGTTTCGTAGGTAGGTTGTATCTTAACACGGATTTCATAGTAAGATACGACGTTTCGAAAAATATTTCAGAGACTTTTCTCGGGCTGCTTGTAACTTTTTTTTGTTTGTGTGGTACGAGATCATGGCGTTCAGCCACACTAAAATGTAACTTCTGCTGCCTTTAAATTTGACCAATGAGATCGCGTTACCTATTTATAAAAATCAATTCAGCAATAATATGTGACAACATGTATTATTTACTGCACTGCACCACAGATTAAATATGTAAAAGGTACATTGCACTGGGATCTCAAACATTTATTGTGTTAAGACTTTAATGCAGCGTTTTTATTTTTTTATGTTTTTGCCCTGGCCACTAAGAACGAACTAGTTTAAAAAAAAGTCCGTAGTTATTCAAAAACGGCTGGGCCGATTATGTTCGAAATAGTTTTATTTTAAAGTATTCTATAAGTAAACTATTCATGATTTTTTCATATTAGAGGGGGGGGGGGGGGGGACACTGTCAGTAACATTACTCTAGTACATAAATCATACCCAACTGTACTATTATATGTTCATGATCATAAAAATTAAATCAATAACTTAACTCAGATACCTATTAAAGATGCGAAGAAATTCATTTCATAATTAATTGATTCGATCTCTCGTATCGCCGAAAAATAAGCCACTTTACATCAGTCAGCTGTAGACATTATATACCTACATTTTAAACGTTAATAGAAATTCTAAAAATCTAACAGAAAGTCATTAGATAAAACGATAAAAAAACTTATACTCTTACAACACAAAATCCGTTTTTGCGGTTTTCCAAAATACGAACGCCTGACATCTACATTTCCATTACACGTACTTTCAGAGATAGTACTTTACATAGTACATAGTTTCCTTTGGAATCTAAGCGCAAATGCTGGAGTTCCACTTTCAAGCCAATAGTGCTGCCATTCGGGAATAGTTCTACATTCCAACAGCAAGTTCTCAAACGCTTTGAGTTTTTGTCGTCGTATCGGCGTCTCGATCCAATCAGCTTACAGCGGCAACTTTTATTCGCAGCACTGTTCGCTCGCGACCGCAGAACAATTTGGTATTACTTCTGTAGGATTCGTGAAAGGCACTCTCGAATTAGATATCCAGCTTTCTGGGGCACTATAGTCGATTTCAAATATGAAGGCCCGATGCCACTCGAAACTTTTGTCATTTAATTGATCCACTACAAATTGGCACGTGTCGTATACCGACGATGTATGCAAAAAATATCATGCCACAAAAGGGTCTGGCCAGGTATCTTTTGCTATCAATGATCCTATTGTTGACGCCTAATGAATGACTTTGTCAAGTGGAATCGGGCCTTCGTATTTGAAAAGGACTTTACCATGATCTCTTAAATGCGAGTCAGTTTAGGTTCAGCCTGTCCGTTTTTGCCAGTAATTCTATAGAACCGACATATCATTCCGATTAATCGATTAAGTTAAGTCCTAAACTGAATTGCATTTTGGAAATAGTATCCCCCCCTAAAAGTATTTGTTGAAGTATACATACACTCTTCACGTTTTAATTAGCATAGCTCTTCGAAAATTTATATTTTCGAAATATATATTTAAATAATGTAGCAATACTATCATCTTAAAAAAAACATCTTGTAACGTCGATAACGAACATGAATACGGTTACAAGAATGTATAAGTACGAGTACACTCTTGTGTTGGCACTTGGCAACCTTTTCAGATTCTCTATATGTACATACCTACTGGATAATATCTAAAACCTTTTTACACCAAAAAAATTGTTGGGTATTCACGGGGACATCACGTCATATTTATTTAGTTAAGTTTATTTTATGGGTTTCCTTGTGTTCTCACGAATCTGTTAGTGATACAGTGCACTGTTTTCTTACATAATCAATCTTACAATCATTTAGAAGAGACTAGGTACTAGAGTAGGCAAAGTCAAATGATTCTTTATTCAAATTGGGATAGCAACACAAACTCTTTTGAATAGTCTGAGTTACATAAAATTAAAACTACTTCCGGTTGTAACCCTACACCACTGACTCCGAGAAGAACCAGTAAGGCTGTGCCAGTTTTGTTTTCAGAATTATTTTATTTATATTAGTGGCCTTCTTGTGGTCGGATTGTTACTACGCAATCGGAACAGAAAGGTTTTCCGTGTCGCATTGCATATAATTACGGTAATAGGCCTTTTCTCTGTACGTTCATCAGCATTCGTCGTTCGATAATGGAATTTTTCCTTCAGTACTTAATGGAAAAGCGTGGTTTTTGTCTATATCCAATAGATATTTAATAACGCCAATCCGAAATCCTATTTTGTACTTACCCAGAAATTCGATATGCTATAGGTAATAAAAGGTCGACTTGCGTAAAATGTTTAAAGTGGTTTCGTTATAGGGATCGCACGTCCATTCTTTGTTCGTTTCAGGAAAAATCATTAAAAGTTTTTGGAGGATTTTTTTTCTCCAATCTTCAAGTGGGGGTGTATATTTTAAAGCATGTTTTAATAGCGTTAGTGGGGTACAAAGTATATGAAAAGGCGTTTTAATTAGTGATCGTTTTATCTAAAAGTAAATTATATTACTTTTGAAATAGTTTCACCTTTGCAGTTGAGGCATATTCAAGCAAGTTCTCTTGTTCATATTTTGATTGGAATTTGATACACATTTGTTTGTAAATAAATACATGGTGACCAAAAATAAGTGCATTCCCGTTGACTGTGATGCTTTCGGTTCAGAATAGATTCCCTTGAAATATTTAGTTAGACAATTTTTTGGAAGTTTCAGAAAGGTCGTATATATCTATACCACTAATTAGAGTTCGAGGCCAAAGAAACTACGAAAATATTGGCACAACAATGAAATGTACTTACAATGGTAAATCCTTATTTTCTAAAACCAGACGTTGCGATATCTTATTAATTGGTAATTTTAATTCTTTAATTTATAGAAACAATATTATTTACTTAATTTTACGAAAATATAAGATATTTTAATAAAAACTTAATTATCCGCAATTAATAGTAACTAAGTTGGCATTGCGCTTGTATCACCTCAGGTGTTAATAACTACTATAACCTACTTAGAACTTACTACTTGAACTTATTTTACCTTTCTAACTTTGGCGTGAAGTGTCTATGTAAAATACTAGTCCCCGTTGAGCCCTGATACTTTTACCGTATATTATTACCTACTAAGCTACGTCACATTACCTACCTACACGTACAACACTAAAATGACTTAAATGGACGGATCTTTCCTTAAATGTTGCAATTTATCAGTGACCTTGATTTCTGCTCTCGAGAGACAATTTAAAAGCGTAGCAGGTGTAATCGTCTTAAATGAACACCTTTATTCGGAACGCAAACAAATGTCCAAACGATCGATCATGTTTTGACGGCTCACGAAATTAGAGGCGGTCTCAGGCCTATAACGATAATCGAGCCTCCTTACGGGACAGTTTGATAAATTACCTGATAGTTGCCGGTGATGCCGGCCTTTTTGTCGGATGGCGGAAATATCCAATGGTTTTTGGAAGCTTTTGTCACTTGTGCGCTACCAAACGCTAACATCTCCTTCTTAATATGACAAATCTTCTTAGTTTGTACATATAATGAAGTAATAGCATCACTGTGGCAAGAAACGAAATGGTAGTTTAGCCGGTTCACCGGCCACTTTGGTTTTCGGCCTTGTTCATAGTAAATGTATGAAGCGTTGGGTGGTCGAGAACTAAATTTATCTGGCCGAAAACCCCCTAAGCTAGGAACGCTGCCTATATATATATATATATGATGTCTCCTTGGCTGTGCAAAGACTAGCAACAAAATACAGTTTTAAAAATCAGCGGGCCACGGAAAAATTGTTACTGTAACGTAATACGTCGTTTCCAGACTGTTGGTTTATGAAACGGTGGCGTTAACGAACCACATCAGCTAACTTGTCAAGAAGTCTAGCACCTTACCTACAAGTGTAGCGTGACAATATTTTGAAACCGAGATAGACTAAATACCATCACTGTTTAGTTAATAGTTACAGTTAGACTGTGTCGCGCGACATGTAGTGTCGACTGATTCCTATCCTAGATGTTCATGCTTAGCTATCCATGTAGTGCAATAATAAAATTGCAGGCTGGAGTTTCATACCGGTCTTTAAAAATGTTCTCTTATTTTCAACTTTGTGGAACAAATTTATTGAGTACATTAGAAGGGATACACTGAATTCATTCATAAATAAGGGAAGTAACAAAAAATAAAAACATATAAATAAAAATGTTAGTCTTGATGTTGCCGGGTAGAAATGTTCGCAATATCTGTCTCCTCATGAAATCCAAATAATTGTTTCATGGATCGTGCTTTGTGCCGCGTGCAGCGTATGCACATGCTAGTGGCACGAATTATGGAAATGATGACTTTAGCCCTTAGCCATCCCGTTGAGTAGGTACATTAGAATATTTATAAATATATGTTTTATATTCTTAGTTTTAGTTTTGCTCTCATATTATGATATTTTTACTTAATCAATTGGATAGATTGTAATACGGGGAGGAACTCTATTTATCCTAAAACTCAGGTTCAACTATTTTGGTAAGAGTGCAGCTAGCTAATAATAAAGATTAGTAATTTTGGCTTTCATTAATAAACATAAATTAAATATACTTTGACGTTCAGTGTTCTACATAATATTGCATAAATTGGCGTATAAAAGGCTTTCCCCCAGTGTTTAAAATGAAACACATAATAATATAATTAATTATTCTTACAGTTCTTGGAACTACTGCAATTACTGGAACTACTGGAACTACTGTAACTACTTTGACTATAGCAAGACGTTAAGTTGAATTAAAAATCGAAGGGGAAATTGAGGAGGCCGATGACAGGAATAATGATTTTCTTTTATATGTAAGTTAAACGATGTTAGTTAGTGTGGAGTTATAATAAAAATCCTTTCAAATGTTATAATACTAAATACAAAACAAGAGTAATTTAGACGAGAGTATCGGTTAAATTTTGAAACAACACGTCGATGCCGGGCGAAATTAACTTTCCAAATACAATCAGAACTCTGGCGAAACTGCTCGGTTTGTCTTGCCCGGGAAATAAAACAGGCGCAGAACGACAATCAGTTTGATTTCTGTATTTTTCGAATGCTGTTGATCATTTTACGAAGCAAGACATAGTTGTGAGAGTTTCAAATAAATAAATAGTTGGAATAACATACACAGATTGCCCTGACCTAGCCCTAAACTAAATACTAACGATTATATTATGAGTGAACCAAGCGAACAAAACAAAAAAAAAGCACACTTACAAAAATAAATACCTACATAATTATACATAAATAACATACAAAGGAACACATGGATGTTAATCACACAAATATATCGATGGCTGTGTGACTCAACCTCGTATATGAAATTTTGGAGAAAATGAGATAATTATACAAAACTATTTAAAATGTTACGATTTACGTTACGACAAAAGCATTCAGCGTAAAAAATATTTATTTTGTATTTATTTCATCAAAACCCAAACACGTATTTGGTATTGAAATATTTGTTTATGGCACAACCTCGTAAATTGTTATACTAAGTTTGCGACACAATTTTTTAGTCGTCAATGCAGAGTACCCAATACTATCACTTATATACAACTATTGATACGAATGATAAATGCCGATCAATAGTCATTAGGTACCTACTCATAAAGTATTAGAACACTCTGGAAAGTAAAATGATTACATGAAAACAGAAATACATCCTTCATAGTAACTACTGTTAGTATATAGTGGTAGGTGTAAGTGTCCGGACCTTTTTTATAGTTCCATCTCTTATAAATCCAACCATCATCGCCATAACCCATTAATCTTATGCATTTTATTATTTAAAATTAGTCTCTATACGCCGGCTGGGACCGGTCCTCGGATATCTATTTTTGAGCCCGTGAATGGGTTGCAGCAGGTACAACATAGCAAATTTCTCCAAAGCCTCTACGTGTTGGATCTATATCCCCACGCAAGCCTACCAAAAGACCGGGGGCCCCGTGATAAAAGCGAGAATTATAGTTGAAAATACTTAACGCACCACCTGATAAAAAATTTCGAATTATTTATCTCCAAGTCATCAATTAATACAATGTTTAAAAGCATGATATATTATACTGTTTCGTGCAATAAAAAGTTTTGTTTTTCTAGATTTTCTAGAATATAATAGAGGTCTGCTGCATTTAAATTATTTTTGGGTGCACTATTAAAAAATATTAAGTATTCATTTCAATGAACAATAAACTAAAGTATAACTTCCCTACTTATAGAAATGTTATCAAATTCTGTATCAATTAATTATGTAGGTATATTTCTTATTTATTTATAATTGAATAGCGCGGATCCATAGTAAAAAGCATTTTGTACATTTATATAGTAAGCGTACTGGTAGTGGTGATTAACTCCGCCATTGTCGCTCCCAAGCCCGAATGTGAAAGAAGGAGGGTAGGTAGAGAGGTGATATAGACTGCCGTAATTTCGCCAACGCCGAGCCACGGGCGGCGGTTAACTATCCCGTACCTGGAGAATAAGCAACCATGAGGAATTAAATATCCTCAAAAAGGACTTAAAAACCTTGCAATGAAAAAGTACACTAAACAATGGCCCCCAGATCCCAGCAGTTGCACTATACCGGGCTCTGGCAGCAGCCATGGTTACGGTGCGACAGGGGGTGCGAAGAATCACTGGGAGGGCACGAGCTGCCACGATAGAGCGAAACGGCTAAAAGTCGCACAAAGGGCGACGGAACGCTCAATGCTCGGGATCTCTCTAAGAGATAGAGTGTGGAATGCGGAGATCACGCAACGCACGAGAGTTACAGACATCATTGAACGAGTAGCCAGCTTGAAGTGGAGATGGGCGGGACATGTGTGCCGAAATGATGATGATGATCGGACGATATAAAAAAGACGGCAGGGTAGACCTGGAAGAGAGACGCCGCAAATCGTAAGAGGTGGAAAAAACTGCAAGAGGCATACATCCTGCAGTGGAGTAAAATATGCTGAGAAGAAGTAGAAGAAGTACTGGTAGTACCGTAGTAAGTATTATACTGAACCTTGATCTGGCCCGATCACTTTTCTGATGCACTATTGCAGTTCTAAATTTATATGTAGTAGAGTTACTACTTAAAAATCGCAAATCAAAAAAAAAATGCATAAAGAAAATAATTTCATTCGCTAATTTCACGTGTATATAAGAAGTTAGAGCGGTTAGTAGTCGTTTATTTATTAAAAATTACACTTAACAGATATCTTGGCACAAACACGTATAACATGTTAAAGTAACTTACGTGTATAACACAAACTCGTAGAGACATATAATGGTCATACACGACTTCAATACTTATAAATTGACTATTATCAATTTGGTATACATTACATCGTCGAATTCCTTATCTAATTATAAAAAAATATTTTACTTGTTCAGTACATTAAAACGAAATAAAATAGTTTTTACGTGTTCTCCTGAAGTAGTTATTTTTCATATACGAGGTTGAGTCACACAGCCATCGATATGCCTTTTCAGGGTTTGATCCCGGGACTGCCAGAGTAGACATAGACATAGTCACTATCAACTTGGCTACGGAGACCTATAAAGACCTATAAAGGTTAGTAAATTCAGACAAAGGTTGTGTAGTAAACTCATAAAAAATAACTATGTTGTAGATTTTTATTGCTAAGTGAAAAGTGCTTTGCAATTGAGTGAGACAATACTAAAGGAATTGTAGTTAACTACCGCAGAAATGATCATTATATAGACATTAATAATTCCATTAAAATGTTTCCATTTAATTGTATAACCGCTAATCCTACTCAGGTGGATCTGGAAAGATTTAATGAAGACCCATCAGCTTATTAAATTATGAAAAAACTAGCCCCTTACAGCTACAAATTGCCAGAAAATCATGAACTGACAGCACTATGGATATTATTTTGTCGTTTTGAAACTGCCTGTAAACATCTCTATTATTTTAGCTTCCACATCCTCGTAATTATATCTGCAATCTTCTAACGACTTCGAACTTGTATGTAAAAACTGCTTTAAATGGGACAAAACTACGTGAATATTCTATCTAATTTTGCTTATTAGATATGCAAGTTGTTATAACCAGAAATTTAGAAAAAAAGCAGATTTTCTTTTCTATTTGGATTCCGTTTCCTTAAAGTTTGAGAAATAAATAAACAGTTATTAATAGTAGTACCAATCTGTGTCCTAACAGCTTGGTAAAATCAATATAATTAATTAAATAACTGTTTTAAAACAGCAACAGAAAACAACAACCCCAACTACTGCACTTTCTGCGAACAAACAAAAAACTTAGTATCTTCTAGTGATTAGCAACGTGTTTCCCCCTCCCCCTAGGGTCAGCCGGACCACCCCTCGGTCGGGTTTCCTCGGCACCCCCTTCTTTACGCTGGACTAACTTACCTAGATGGTTGCCTTGTTTTGTCTTTGTTGGTAAGTAAGTAAAGTACTGATGTTTAACCAACATTCCCTTCTACGCTAAAATTGAAGTGAAAATTATTATACGTCGTTTCCTCGCGATTTAATGAAGATTTTTATAGTAACAAATAGTCAAATAAATGTTTGTATTCTTAAAACTTGTAATAAAGGCCCCTCTTTACACTGGAATCATTTTCACATATTTGTATAGAAGCCACGAATTGACGAACATATAAATCCAGACCTTTATAATAAATAATAGTACGGTCGGCTCTAATAATATGTATACGATTTTAATCCTTATGCCTTTGACATACGTTCCGAAATGTGTACATATTATTAGACGTGACTGTACACTACTGCATACGCCAGGAAACCAAACTTAGCAGGCTGCGTAGGTAGGTATATAGAATAGAGGTACATACAAAGCCTGCTACGTTTTGTTTCTCTATGCAATGAAAAAAAAAATCGGAAGTAAATTTCACAGGCACACGAAACTATCACGTAAAAAATATTTTAAAATAAAAATAAAACCGCCTTCAAAAATTCGCCCGAACTAAAAAGTAAAAAATAACTTTAGTTCCTACCTCTTAGGATTTCCTACCCAAACCTTTTACCCTATTCATTGAAATAAAATAGTATGGCTAGGTATCCTACAGATTTCTTAGAAGTCGGTGCCAAGCCAAATACGCTCATAGGTATGTATATATTAGATAGAGCTTTGTATCTTACTGTCACTCCGATTATGCTTTTATCAACAGAATGGTCTGCCTCAGTCATTTTGATGAAGCATAACCGGAGTGACAGTAAGTTACAAAGCTCTACCAAATACATATACTCGCGAAGTGAACATATTTTTCTTGGCACCGACTTTTAAGAAATCTGTAGGATACCTAGCCATACTATTTTATTTCAATGAATAGGGTAAAAGGTTTAAAGGTTTGGGTAGGAAATCCTAAGAGGTAGGAACTAAAGTTATTTTTTACTTTTTAGTTCGGGCGAATTTTTGAAGGCGGTTTTATTTTTAATTTAAAATATTTTATTTTTTGCTTTTTAGTAGTTTAATTTATATAAAATTGTTATTTAGTATGCTCTAACTACTTGTAATTAGAATGTACTGCACTGTAGTAGGCCCGAAAACCTGAACTGGCTAACTTACCTACCTCCCAACTAGCAAAATATAGTCATATAGAAGTTGAGACAACGTTTTGCATATAACTTGTAGTCCTATTTGGTTGGTCATATAAACGTAAGGTAAACGGTTATAAAAGACGAAAGTGGCGCAAATTATAAGACTTATTGGTGAGATAAAGGTTAAATAAAGGTTTGCATGGCGACTTAAATCGTTTATTAAAGGTATTGTAACGATTTTGGAATGACCAAAACGTTGTATAAAGAGTACAACAAAAACCTTTACGCGACCTAAATATCAAATAAATGTTTTATAACTGACCATTTTGTTTTATAGAAGGTTTAGTGTAATCCTTACTCATTGCTTATCGGACTTTTAAGTTACATAAACATTTTTAAGTTTTATTTATAAAACTGCTCCTGACATTTATTTTAGATACGCGCAAAACTTGCTGTGTGTGACAAAAAGTGTACGGAAAAATAATACAAGGTAATTTTATAAGTTTTGTAATAGAAATTATTGTTCTATGTATTGAGCGTTTGCACATTTGGCGTGAGCTGAATTCGTATGGGAAGGTCACTTTACTGTTAAAGTTTATGATGATATACAGTTTTTTGCTGTCGCGCTCTTAATATATTCGAAATAATTATAATTTATAACAATATTTCTTCATATTTTATTATAGTTAAGGTTAGCCATTTTGGAACAAGTCATGGATTTATACTTATACGACTACAATATAACTTTATCTTAAGTAAAGGTTTTTATAACGACTACAAATTGTCCGCCATTACTAAGCAGCCATTACTAGTCCGCCACTTCGTTTGTACCGTTTCCACGATGTAACGTCCATGGTTTTTTTCTTTGAAATAGTACTGTGATGCTCACGAAATGGCGACTGATGTTTTATAATATTAATTTCAAATCGACTTTAAATTGCATGATGTTTTATAACCGTAACTTAAAATTAATTTAAAAACATATAGTTCAATAAAAGGAATATAACGGGTTCGGCAACAACTAAAGGTTTTTCAAAGTTTTTGTTTGACGTTAATATAACCAACTGTTGAATAAAAGGTAGATAACAGTCCCGCTGATATCTTTTTGTCATATTGAAGTTGCCCTCAATACCGCTATACAGGGTGTTTTTTATATCATTAGCCATATTGCAATATGTGTTGGGTAAAGGCGTAAAAAAATATTTGGTAAAACAAAAATAATCCATTTTTCATTATCCTTTTTGTTATAGATTTTTTTTTAATCCCATTATCTAACGAATGTTTGGTCACTATGATCACTTGCTTACTTTGCGTACTGCCCCTCCATCTCATAACTGCCAAATCAGATTGGAAAGGGTGTTTGAGTTTGCAACTTTAATTAACCCGCATAAGGTAACTAATTCAATGCGTTATAACGTACGTAACAAGTTTCCTACGCGTGGTGGGGAATGGAGGTGGAGCTTAACTTGCAGGTTAATCTCACGAGACAGCATTATCAGTCTATCGCATACAGTACTAATAATGAGGGTATTTTGAGTTGCGCGCCGATCTGAGGGTAGTTTGACTCGAGCGCGTTCACGCAAGAGCACTCCTTTTTTGTTTACAGAGTGCTGTACAAATTGCACATGGCATCTTGCGCTCAGCCGAGCCAGCATAATTTGACCTCAAGAACGGAGTAACTTAAATGTTCCGTCATACAAACGCGTACTGGTTTACCTCAGATATCGATTCTAATGCACTCTCTAAGCAAATTGAATTGTTGATGACGACGAGCAGGTACAGGTAGGTATGCGCTTGAGCAGTTTTAATCAAATAACAATCGTGTGTGCATGTAGTTAGGACATTTTATTCATTGTTTAGTGCCGGTGGTGGGGTGAGTGACGTTGGCTGATCGGTGCTTGTGATGAACTCCTGATTGGCTAAGACTTGACTACTCAAACCTGCTAACCTTTTGTCTGCCATCGAATCGCACGGATTGAAACAAACTTGCCTATTGACCACAAATTATGTTTTTGCCGGATAAAAAACGGGAAAAAAAACTAAAAAAAAGTGTCACTTTTTTTTTCAAAAATGTTATGTACTGGTGATCGCGAATGACATATCCAAATTTGGCTAACGACATAACAAACACCCTGTATAACTGTCGAGATAAGGTTTTATGATATCACTTATACAACAATAAAATTATGTAGACGTTGTAAATTACCTTATTACGACGGTTCTGTTTTTTCAAAACCCTTTATAAGACGAAAACGTTTATACGACTTTGAACATCATTAAGTAAACGTTTTCTTTAAAACCTCTACATGATTGTTGTATAATTAAGTCGCAAACGTTTATTTACCATAGTAATTAGACTATTTGGTAGGACGACTAAACTATCAGATTTATAACGTTTATTTGACTAACAGGTTAACTAAAAACGACTATAAAACTCTTATATGGCTAAAGGTCGTATAACTCTTGATTTATATGACTTCTTTGCTGGTTGGGCTATAGGAATATACAACCAACTGTCTGTGCGATATTCAAAGAATTATCCCATTATCAAGCAGTTATACATTGTATCATCAGCAGGTATGAGTCATTTCAAAGATTATAGGCCTTAGCATGCTTATATTATTTAAAGAATCACTAACCGCTAACCAACATGTCATAACTACTAAGCAAACACTTGAATAGATCTCGAAAATGAATGACAGTTGTTAAATTCAAAGAATTATCCTCCAACTCCTAATCGTTAAGGAGTTATACCTTTCATCATCAGCTCACCAACATGAGACTATGACCACCTAAAGGCAAATACTCGAATAGCTTCCAAAATACATGAAATATGATATATTTAAAGAATTATCCCCCCAACTCCTAATCTCTAAAGAGTTGTACCTTCCATCATCAGCTCATCAAAATGATGACCACCTAAAGGCAAATAATCAAATAGCTTCCAAAATACACGAAATATGTTATATTTAAAGAATTATCCCCCAACTCCTAATTGCTAAGGAGTTGTACCTTCCATCATCAGATCACCAACTTAAGACGTTCATGACTAGACGCAAATACTTCATTAGTCTTCGAAAATAAATGAAAAATGTCATGTGTGCCTACAACATTTGAAGAGTTCCCTCGATTTCTCCAGGATCCCATCATCAGATCGGGATTCGGTGACAATGGGATCAACTAGAAGGTATACCCTTTCAAACAAAAAAAGAAATTTTCAAATCGGTCCACGCGTCCTTCGAGTAATCGGGGAACATACATAAAAAAAAAAAAAGATTTCGACGAATTGTTAACCTCCTCCTTTTTGAAGTCGGTTAAAAAACAACTTGCACGTTAATTTATGACATTGACATTTAGTTCTATGTTTTAATCTGGCACTTCGATGTTTTTTTTGTAAGACAGGTACAACACACAGTGTAACTATCATCTATAGTAGTGCGTAATGTTATTACAGATTGAGATCGAGAGCGTTTTCTAATACTTAGTGTATATTTTTACAATAAACTGAAAGTAATTAATGAAAACCCTGTATGTGAAGAAAAACGTTTATATGTTTTAATAAAGAAGACAGCGTATCAGCTGATCCTCTTACCATTAATTTAGCTATTAAGCAATATTCGTATAGGGAATTACGCCAAATATCACGTACTATCGTTAAATCCGCTTTACTAGATTATGACCCAAAACCACGAAGATATCTTCGTAAGCCAAACTCTGAAGCACGGTATATTCCTTATTATTTTCTGTGTCATTTTTTTGTTCCCTGAATTATTAATATTGTACAAAAATAATAATTTCATATTTTAACGGCAAACGGGTTTTAATCGCGTAAAGCTACTTTTAATAATATCTTGACGTTTCGAGCGTGACGTTACACCCGTGTTCGTAGGCAGACTGCCCAAAACGTCCGGATAATATGAAATATAAGGTACGCGATTAAGAGCCGTTTGTCTTTCCTTATCAACGGCCTCCCCCAAGGTACACCACAGAGCGTGGGAAGTTTGTCTTCAAATATTAATAATATTAGTTTGAAATAAATCAAACATTACATCATCAGCCTATTTCAATCTACTGCTGGTCATAGGCCTCTCTTATTATGCGTATTATGGACACATGAGGAGGTGATGCCCATGATCGCCACGCGAAGCGGATTGGCAATTGCAGTCGTGTGTGCATTGAAAATAAAAATGTATCCAAACATATGAAGTCGCCATTTTTCCATACTTTTTCCTGTAACAATGACAAACGATTTTCCGCTAATAATATGTCGTCACAAAAATTGGCTGGTACATGTATACAATCACGGATATGCAATTCGTACTAAAGTTCAGAGAAGGGTACATACATACATAGTTATAGGCCGGGATCAGAACCTACTACCATTCGAATCTAATGTCGCACTCTTAAAAAACTTGCTAGATTACCAAGTTAATTTAAAGATAGCTTCTCTATTTAATTCTGGTATAATTAACTAGTAACATTCCACTGTTTCGATACAAAATGTATTTCTGTAAATAAAACAAAAGCGGTAATTTCAAGTGCACAAAATAATAGAAATCATAATGGATACACGAGGAATCTAATACTGAATATAAATTTTCACTTAAAATAATCATCACTTTATATACAAACTACATCACTTTACCTTTTCGTTCTGAAGTATTCAATTAAGCTTTAAAACCTACCTTCACCTTCAAAGGTCCATTTTAGAATGCAAATACGTGTATTGATTACCTATTGTTTTGACTAACTAAAAGTGTACAATATGTATATTGACTCCTGATAAATAAATTCAATTTCAATCTTATTTAGAGTACCTATTCGTATCTCGTTCTCTGTTTTAAAAAACGAGCTGAGGCAAAATAGACGTACATATTTTATTTATTCAGCTTGACTCGTGACACGTGTATGATTAAGTCGTGGGTATAATGGCTTATTTTATGCCTGAGCTGGACACTCCGCTTTTCACTTCCATTGTGAGGAAAATTCCATTAATTCTACAACCATAACCAAAGAATACACTTTCCCGCCAACATTGTATATAATTATTATTTTATTGTGCATCAAGCATCATGCATCATTTATCATTAGTAGGTACATTATTGCTTTCTACCAATTTATAACAGATAGACAGGCGGACGGATATGACGAAGTAACGAAAATAAATCGTCCTTTATTACTTCTGTAAGAAAACTAAAATGAAACAAAGTAATATATACCTACGTCAGAACAAAATAAGGAAGACATCCAGGCTACTTAAAATAACAACGGAACCCTAAAGCGAACAAGAAGCAAGCACGAGGAAAAGAATGTCGTGGCTTCGGCCGCCCTATCCACGCGTTGGGAATCAATAGAAATCTCAATAAAGAAATTCTTGCCTCCTCACAATCACGTCTTGCATTGATATTTATGTCGTTGAAATAAACGGCTACGGATATTTATCCAATGCTTAAAAGAGGTTTCGTAAATAATGAATAATAAGGTACATAATTATAATAATATCTTGAATACCTGATACGTTTCCTTCGAATGAGAATTTTAATATGTTTACAATATCAGACAATATTAATAGACCTACGACTTACAGTCTGAGTTTAATGAATAAATAAATAAGGGAACATCCAGGAATAATCTAACAGAGACCAGCCAATCTAAATGAATAAAGTTCTTACTGTATCTACAGCAATATTATTACCTAGTTGCTACAATATCTAGGCACCAATATCATATATCATGAAGCCATGAGGAAACTGGAGGTCATGTAGTCAAATACGTACACATAAGGTTAATAATAATATTCAATGTCCTTTATTAAGAAGAGAGATAAACAAAGGATATTCGAGTAGAACAATGAAAAGCAAACATTTCAACCCGGTGATGAACAAACGAGTTTATTACAATAGCATCAGTTCTCGTTACTATTGCTCGTTTTGTATGGAGCCTGGTTATTAAAAATATCTGAATATTTTCACAAGTAGTGGTTAGGTACTGGACTGACAGTTTAGATTTTGATATAACTTCAACGCTCTCAAAAATCTGTCAGACTCCATTGATGGCTGTGGGTGTTGGTTGAAATCGATCAATATAAATAAAATTGTAGAAAATTGTTAATTAATGCCCTTGGAAGTGTGTTGTATTAATAGTATATTATAGATAAAAGGTTCAGATGTTTTCGAGAAGTGTGTAAAAAATCACGTACAATAATGAACCCGTGATAAGTCGTTTAATAAGCCGCGTGCTACGGAGATTTTCGTGCGTCATGAAGAAGAGTGCTTATCGAAGGGCCCATATTCATATTTTCTCAGAACTCGGCTTGATTTGTTAAGAGGAAATTGGGCGTAAATCTGATTTTAAATTTGATAATAATATAAGTTGTCCTAAATCAGCAAGCAAGCAAGCACAATTTCAAAGTTTATTACGGAAATTCTCTACTATGCAACTTACGGGCACAACAGATAAACTGTGACTAATACCGGAGAAATTAATAACAATCATCGAAGCAATAAATGACATATTGAAATAATTATGATAAGAATATATTATTTCAGAATTATTGCTAACTGCCAAATCGGAATAATTCGCCTAGTTGATTGATTCGTCTCAAATATTATTTCAAAGACGATTTTGCTCCTACTAAAACAAATCACTAGATTAAAATCATGAGGTTACATGTGAATATAATATCCATTGAAAAAAAACATTTCTCTTGGATAAAACTAAAAATACACGAAAGAAACAGTTGAGAATGTTTGTAAAGCCAAATTACTTATCCTAGTAATATCTTCGAACTTATATTACTTCCAGTGTATATTGCGCATTAACGCAGCGGAACTTCAAGTGATTCGTAAATCACAGTAACAACAAATCAAACCGATTAACTTAAACTCTGAATAAATCTCCTGAAGATGGCTTACACAGACGTTAGTGCGTGGAGAGCCCATCGAGACCAAATTAGTCTGCTCATATGTTAAGTACCTACTCGCCGTTCTTAAGTCTTATTTCTATATTCAACTTACTACATAAATTACTACCTTATACACTACGTAAACTGCAACTTTCCATGACAAAAAACTGT
>JALPQI010008322.1:0-58100 GCA_025490895.1 Thaumatotibia leucotreta | reverse complement strand
TATTCCTGTGTATAGAAGTGCTGTCGCCTTTGTCTTTTTCTGGGGGGGCGTCGTCTTCCGTGGGTAAGAGTGGGATAGGTTCTGTAAATTTCGGCAGATCCACCTGAAAATATCACGTACCAAATGTACCTACTGATCTCATCAAAATTCTTGGGCTGTGTATTTTTTTTTAGAATGAAGACAATAACCAGTTTTCTATTGGAACAGGTTAAGGTTCCTTTCGACTGTTAAAACATAATGACGCACCTGTTAAATTTTATCATTAAGTTTCTAATTACAAGGTCTATGTTCAGCAGTAAACGTCTTTCGGCTGATATGATGATAATCCACATAATGTTTTGCCTACGGATTTAACTTAACTTCATATCATATGTAATCAAGGGATAAACAAACCGTGAGGTCCAGTGTGGTGTGTTTCATAGCTGATGCAATGGCGTGGTCGTCTAGTTTGGCACATTCCCCAAACAAATCTTTACTGGATGATGACGCTATGCGGTCCCTATGGGATAGTACAAAAACATCAATTATTATCAAATCCCGGACGCCGGGTGCAAAAATGAACTTTTCACTATTGCTTGATGAAATATCGACTATTCTATCGACATCCATATGAACAATTATTTAATTTGAAATTTATAGATTATACTTATTATGTTTCCCTAGTAGTTCCACTTCTTTTCCAGATATCAAATTATATAAGATTTTTGAAATTGAAACCACCAACTTTTTTAGTCTACACATTCTGATATTTCTTGTGAATAATTTGAATAATTTCGCTTTGAGGATGTAAAAGTTATCTTAACAAGTGCACTTTGAGCTTTTGAACGATATTCAAGCTGGTTTTTAGACTTTAATTTTGGTTTTGTAACTGTTCTATGGTACTAGGTATTATTGACATATTATATTTCTAATTCATAAAATGTTGGTATGGATGTCGATAAAATAGTCGATATTTAACTAAGCACTAGTGAAAAGTGCATATTTGCTCCCGTCATCCGGGGTTTGAATTTATTATACTGATAAGTAAATAAGTCATTCAATTCAGGTTTTATTGGTAAGCCTCCGTAGCCTAGTTGGTAGTGACCCTGCCTACGAAGCAGGAGGTTCCGGGGTTCGAATCCCGGCGAGGGCATTATTTGTCTATTTATTTATCACAAATATTTGTTCCTTGGTCATGGTTGTATATGTATTTAAGTATCTATATGTATCTATCTATTATATATATCGTCGCCTAGTACCCACATCACAAGCCTTAATTGAGCTTACCGTGGGACTAGGTTGATTTGTGTAAGATGTCCCAAGATATTTATTTATTTATTATTATTTATTAGGTTTGGTGATGTTTACGTTGATGATAAATCGACTAATGTAAGTTTTGTTCACCACGGTGACAGGTGCAACAGTTTTAAAAAATACTGTTTCTCCTATTGTAAGCGTCCATAGGCAACGGTCCCGCTTACTATCGGCGGGCCGTATGTTTGGCCATCAACATAAAATATATTAATATAATTTTAATACATCAGTAGTAAATAGCTACAATTTTGGAAAGCAAAATGATAATTTTTCTCAAGAAAAAACAATATTACCTAGTAACATAAATTTTGCTAAGACTTACCACGGGAAAAAAGGAGTTAACTAAGTAATGAAGTTTTATTTTTTAATGTTGGTAGCAAAACTGGCAAACAAGTTAAGTGACATTTTACAATTGTCGCACCCTCACCTTAGTTCAATAGGGGCCTGATCATAGACAACAATAGCCTCGTCCTGCCCGTATACTAAATTAGAGCCTTTGAAATTGAAACCTAATGAGTTCGAAAATATAATCGCTTTTCTTTTGTTCTAAACTATCGAATATGTCCTTTATAAATCACATTGGCCAGGACGAGGATAGAATATAAATTCAGGTGAATTTAATATGTTATTTACCTATGAAAATAATGAGATTGAAAGAACTTGGTCCAAAATTCTGCTTCCGTCATCTTATTCGGCACATAGTCTATATGTTTCTTTCTAACAGCAGGGTATGTTTTAAATATGGCGTCTATTATATCCTGTGTGAGATTGTATTTCAGGCCATTGCAGCCATCTGTCTGTGGTTGGATATCTGCTAGAAAAGCTCCAGAGACGCCTGAAAATAAAAATTGTTCATTCTGTTTTGCCTTGCTTCCTCATCACACATTAGCATCATGGATAATGTTCTGTGCCTTAAATTATTACAACTTAGTGAATTGAGAGCTCAAACAAATAGGCGCCATTATTAGCAATAATATGGACATGACTCCAAAGTTGATTGAATAATCAAACAAACAAGAGGGAAAGTTGAGTCCTTTTTTACAAGCCATAGAATTATAAAGAAAGGCAATGGTGGTGACAACTTTTGGAACAGCCTCATGAGCGCATGACACGAGCGGTCTCTATGCAACTTCACTCATTATCAAGTGCTGCTCAGCCTCACCATGGCTCTGTATTGCCAAGTGCAGGAAATCTTACTGGACAAGAGTGTTTGTGAAGCAAAAGTATCAAGGCACTGGGACGCATCCCAGCCTGCCTCGCACAAATTGTATGTATACCTAAATCTTCTAGGCTTGAACATAGTGGTACAAATTGAATTGATCATGACAACCAAATATTCATCATTATCTTTTAACAAAAAAAATGTTTTTGTACAAGCCTTAGGGTTGACACAAAAAGCTTTTGTTAAATGTAATGTTCTTCAACCCTCAGGCTCTGATATGAACACATTCTATATTTTACCATGCTAAGTTTGATAGATCTCTGATTTTATAACACTTACCAGCTTCCTGCTTAATGTTATTAGATTCAGTATAATGTTTCAGAGTGGGTGTATTCCAATATTCTTCACTGTTAATCACTTTTGATATTACCAAGTCTTCATATAAATGCTTTAATGTTGGATGAAGGGACAACAATCTAGAAAATAAAATCATAATTAAACATTAACAGATATAACATCTGTCTCAACACTTATTACTGTTAATATGGAAAATACACATAGCAAAAACTGTTGAATTAAGGTATCTATTACTTGTTATCCATATGTATTGACAAATTTGCAACTTGAAATAGATGAAGTTTGACTTGACCCATACCTTGACTTCATCTCCAGTTCTCCATCAATTTGCCTTTTAAACTTGGGAAGCAGGTTCACCAGCAAGCCTTTCACTTGGTCCCGGTCTTTGGCCTGAGCCTCTGGGCCCCCAGGATTTACAAAGTGGAATGTGGAGCATGTTCCATCATGGAGCACCACTTGAAGTTGCACTTTAGGTTTTCCAGCTGGAGATATCTTTTGTGCTAAAAATAAAATGAATAAATTGAATACCTGCTCATTTCTACTTTGATGTCACCTATACATTTTTGATCAAGTAGAACCTGACAGATTATACCTGAGTGAATATTTAGTTGACTGATATTAAATCATGGATCTATACTAAGCACTGAACAAATAATACTTAGGACAAATATAAACTGCAACATAAAATGATTCACCAGAGTACTATTTTTAAAAATACCTGAGTTATTACGATTTGCAAAATACTACTCTTAATTTTGTAAAACAAACTACCTATATTTATAATCTAAGGTTATCAAGCCACTTGGAAAGCAACAAAAGGCCTGTGTTGTACATGGTCATGGCAAGATCACAACATAATATGAGTATTCTTATTCAAGACTTGTATATGAGTATTCTCATTCAAGACTTGTATCATAGACCATGCATCAAATATAAAACTAATGTTTGAATCACAAACTTACTTTTAATATCGGCATATTTATGCGATACCGCGACAGTATCTCTATTTTCCAGCATCCATGCCAACCTCTGATTCATCACATACAAGGTACCGTCACCCTTCTTATATCGTACATAGCCTACGCTCAACAAAACGTCTTCTGAAGACGTCGTCATCGTTACAGTTTACAAGCAGTCTCCTTATTAGGCTTATTAACCCAAAAAAGCCATAAGTTTTATAACTCTAATGAAACAGGTATAAATATTGCCCCATGTCAATTTAAGAGTTCAAGATCACGGATTTACGAACACCCTGGTATCCTCAATTACAATTTAAAATAAATTTATGTGTACAGTAGTGTTATCCGGCGAAATTTCGTGGTTGATAAATGCTAAAATACAAAGCGATTTCGTTACAAAATACTCGAACAAAAAGCACATCACATCAGTCGACCATTTGCAGTTTTGACAAAACTGACATGGACTTGACAGAAGACAGAACACATATATTTTACCAGAGACAAAAATTTCGTTTGGTCAAGCATTTTTTTCACTTGTAACATTTACTTTGATGTCTATGATAGCAAATCTTGAATGAGTCCAAACTTAATGCTCCTAAAGGCTTTCTCAAGTCTCCACACTATGTGCGTAATGTGCGCGAATCACGGCGTGACTTCGCGGAGAGAACATACCCTGACGTGGATGCAAGCTTCACACTCGCAACCTTCACGAAAACTTTGCAATCTAGTTCACGGCAAAATGGTGGCACCGAGCGTCAGCTAATCGCATTTGTCTTTGCCACTTCAACGAAGGCGTCATTAGAGTAACAGAGAAAAATCCCCGAAACTTGCAGAATGCGTACTTCGCGGCAGGGCCGCAAAACTGTCAGCTGATCGGATTTATTTTGAGGCACGAGGTCTAAATGTTTATTACATTCAATATATTTATCTGTTTTCAGGAAAATCGTACGGCTAACAAGTCAATTTTAAGCAGATAACAATAGTAAACAATTATGAGAGTTTATCTTGCCAACATTATTAGGTTACAATATGCCATAATGTGGAGTCTTGCAAGTTCGATGAAAGACGAAGGCGCAATAAAATCAATGTGCGATTAGGCTACTTGACTCATATCAAATTTAGTGTAAAAAAATATTATTTTCTGTAGTATTTATTGAAAAGATCAATATTTTTCGATTACGGTGTATTAAAAGTGTTTGATGGGTACATATTTTTTATTGAAAAATTTGTTTTTATTTTTTTTATTTCGTACTCTGAAAACGGTGTCGGCCATTATGTGACGTCATAGGATCTTAAACTAACTTCATGTCGAATCTTATACGAGTGAAATTCGCCATGGAAATGTAGGCATGTAGCTTTGATGACTGAATAAGTGACATGTCAAATGTTTGTTTTCGGTTTGAGTGACGTCACACCATAGATAATCTAAGCATTAACATGGCTAGTATCGTTTTCGCGCGGTAACGAAAGTTTAAATTTTAAGTTATAATTTTGCGGTTTACTAGGTCGTGAAAAAATATATTTATATATTTTTTCCGTTAATCAGATATTGATTAATAATATAAGACAAACTTTAAAAATGGGTCAAGTAGCCTATTCCATATTAGTGATTAGTGTTCGCGGCTTCGCGCCGGGATTCGCTTGCGCGAGTGGGGAGCGGCTTGAACGAAATTAATTATTCTTTTTCTCAAATTTATTCAAGTGATCGATCAAAAGCTTCTCATTAAATTATCTCGCTCCAGCGCGTATCAATCTCTTTTAGAATGTATACTTATGAGCAATCGACCAATCAATCTTACATTTCTGTATTCTATAGTGGTTTATTTGTTTTTGTGTGTTATTGAACGCACTGAAATCAGACCGCCATTTTTATAATTTAAGCTAGCAACACCAAACATTGACAACCCAAAATGCAATCATGGCGCACGGGGCACTGTGTTTTTAGAATGCTGAGAAGTTTTTACGTAAACACTTCATTATTTTGCTTTGTAATCCATTTAAGTGTTTTTATAAATTATCCGTAATTATTGAAGATTGTAGTACTGCATACATGTGTGTCCCAAACCTCAAGTCTACGTCCATTCGCAATCTCATCTCTGTACTACTAGACACTTGCAGGTACTGGAGTCCTGAGAATTGCTGTTTTATTTCTTCTGCCTTGTGTAATATTATAAAATATGGGATTTTGAACTAAAAATGCTGCGGTTTATCCATTTCTAGATCACGTATGTGTCGTTTGTTTTAATAAATCCGGTATTTTAACTTGTTCCAGATAACTTTGTTGGTGTCATAATGTCAGAGGCGTACGCCCGTGAGATACTGCGAAGGAATGTTGCGCAAATATGCCAAACTATCGGTTGGAATGGTATAAATTCAACACCACTGGATATACTGATGCATGTGCTTGAAAAGTACATCAATACACTTGGGACACAAGCCAACAGATATGCAGAACAATTTAATAGGACTGAACCAAATTTACATGACCTAGGATTAGTATTTCGTGATCTAAACGTACAGTTGCCCGAATTAGCAGAGTATACGCGCAGTGTTCCACCTGTGCCACCACCAGTCCCTGTTGAGAAATTCCCAAGACCAAAAGAATCTAATTTGAATTTCTTGAAACCTGGCAGTCATGAAGTGGTCACTAGGCCAATGCATGTGCATGAGCATCTGCCACCCATGTACCCTGAAAAAGAACGGGATACTCCCATTGTTGCAGACACCATTGAGATTCGTCAAAATGGTATTGACACAGTTGAAACAACTAGTACAACATGTACTAGCCCGGAAATATCAGTCACAGATAGTCCAAAGAAATCTAAAGATATTTTCAAGCGACCAATTGACCCTGTTTCCTTACCTAATAGTAAAAGGCCAAGATTACGGTTGGATGAAGAAGAGCGGACAAGAGAAATCAGCAGTGTCATGATGACTATGTCAGGCTTCCTGTCTCCAGCTAGAGAAGGCAAACTTCCGGAAGCCAGGCCTCCTACTGTTATATCAGAGAAACACTATGACAAAAATAAAGCAAATTCACATCATTCAAATATTACAAAACCTCCAACATTAGAAAAAGCTGATAAGAAATCTAAGAAGAATAAACAATTGAATGGGAAAATTATGAAAAGTAAAAGGAAAGATAAGACACATAAAGGTGAGAGTAGTAAATCTAGAGATAGTAGCAAATCGGATAAATATCCACCTGGATATCCAGTAAAGAGTAAAGATGTCCATCCAACTAATCACAATCATGTGACAATGCCTGCGCCAAGGATGATAACACCACATAAGCCTCCTCCACTGCTGCACAGTCCAAGTCCTAGCCCGGGCCCTAGCCCAAGACTGTTGCTGCCACCACCAATGCCTGCTCCTGTTGTGGAGCCTGCCCGGTCAATCATAAAAGAGGAACCAATTGACATTCTTCCACCTCAACCAGTAGTTAGCAAACATATTGCACCAGGTGAAGATTCAATTCCAGTACCAAGAAAAATACCGATTCATAAATCACCCCTTGTTTCAAATACTTTACCAATCCATAAACCACCAATGTCAAATGCTTTCCTACGTGACATTGAAATTAAAAAGGAAATCATTGATGAAGAAGAAAAATTGGCTTCTCAACCTGACAGATCAAAAATTAATATTTTTAAAAGAATATCGAACAAATCTAAAGAAGATAAAAACACTCCAGAGGTTGTTACTGATAAAACACAGTCTGAAGGTATGATCTCAAAGGTGCAGAACTCTGCACATGAAAACCCAAGTGAAAGTGTTATTCATGAAAATGTTAGGATTAAAACTGAAAATGCAATTGTGAACAATAATGATAGTAGTGCATTAGATTTGTCTAAAGATATGGATCTTAGAGCCAATGAAGTGATTAGCATTGATGATGATTCAATGGAAGCAAATCCAATGGGTCACTCTAGATTTATGCCCCTAGATCTGCGTCCTGGTTTATCAATTAATAAATCCCTTCAAGCACCATATCCCAAAGATGTAGCTAGTGTCAGTCCTAAAATTAATAAAAAGGAAAAGAAACACAAAGAAAAGAAGGATAAAGCTGCTGAGAAAGCAGCAAAACTAGAAGCTAAATTAATAAAGAAACAAAAACAGCAATTAGCATATGAAATGGCTAGAGCAGAGAAGCAAAAAATGAAATTGAGTAATATGAAATTACCAAAATCAAATAGGCCAAAGAATGATACGAAATTGCCACCAATGCATTCTGGTTTTCCATTCTTTCCAGCCATGGCTCCTGGCAGGGGCTTGATGCCTGGCCCTGGATTAATACCCAACTCCAACCTAATGCCAGGAAGTGATTTTCTTGCTTTAGCTAATAATCCAGCCTTGAGGGGACTACCATCCCCAGCATTACTACAAAACGCATTTTTAGGTAGAGGAGGCCCTGGTTTAATTCCGGGGCCTAATTTTCTCCCTGGTGCTCTTGGTCCTGGCATGAATCCACTCATGCCATTGGGCAATTTCCCCCACTCCTCACGTTCTTCTTCAAGTAAAATCCCTCCCATGTTACGACGTCCTAGCTTAGAAGTAATTCCTGTAGATAATGATGACGATAGAAGTACGCATAAGTCCCCTATGTCTCGCGACAAGGACAGACACGATAAGCACAAGTCACCAACCATTCCAAACATTCTTCAAAAACATAAAGTAAAATCACATAAAGAACACAAATCTAATATGTATAAAATGCCCCCTATACAGCCTGATATTACGATAGAGTTAAATCCTCCTAAAGTAGATCCGGTGAGGCAACAGCCGCCGAGAGAGCCCCCGCCACCAGCGCGAGTGGCTTCACCTGTGCCCGCGCCGGCCCCTCCGCCGGAGCCCGAGTCGCGGCCAAGACCACAAGAAACACCACTTCCTGAGGTTTCGCAAGAACAAACCTTTGACAAATCGGAAAAGAAAAAGGACAAGTCACATAAAAAAGAAAAGAAAGATAAAGATGGTGTAAAAATTAAGAAAAAGAAAGACAAAAAGGACAAAATTAAAGATAAGAGCGATAAGAAAAAGGATAAGGAGGAGAGGCAGGACGGTAAAGAAAAAATTAAAAAGGAAAAGAAAGATAAGAAAAAAGAAAAGACTGCCGATGGTTTGGTACCTAAACTGACCCTGAAGCTCAATTCATCCAACTCGAATTCACCCATGCCACCTAGTTCGCCTGACATTTTCAAACTTAACATTAAACCGGTGCTTAAAAAGGAGGATGAAGAATACTCACCTCTAAAAGAGGAGCCCGCATCGCGGGAACACAGTCGATCACCGGAACTAGCGCAAATATCGGCGCTCGTAACGGGACCACCGAAGCAGAAGCTGTCGAGGCACAATCACGTTAGCGAAGTGGACGGCCCAGGGTCGCCGCCGCCATCCAGCAGCTCCCCAGCGAGAAAAAATCGGCCCCCCTCGAGTCACACTAAATATAAACGGATAATGTTCAAACCACTGTCCAAGAAGGGTCACGTGGAGCTGGATGACGAAGTAGCTTCTGCATCCGATGAGGTGGCGCCCGCTCCGCCATTGTCAATAGACAAGCCTAGCGGACCGTTGCCCACTCCCTTCTACGTGGACGATCAAGGAAATAAAGTTTGGGTATGTCCGGCATGCGGACGACCGGATAATGGCTCATCCATGATAGGCTGCGACGGCTGCGATGGCTGGTACCACTGGGTGTGCGTGGGCATCACGGAAGAGCCGGGTGCCACGGAGGATTGGTTCTGTAAGTCGTGCCTCGCGAAACGAGAGGCCATGGTGCTTGCGGGTACCGCCTCCGGTAAGAAACGTGGACGAAAACCAAAAGGAGAAAAAAATCAGAGACTGTAATTGATACGGACCTTACATTGTTACTGAGATTAGGTATAATTTTTTTTCAGTTCGGTAGTAAATGAGCAATTGGAATGTGAATTGTTAATGGATTATTGTTGAATGATATCATGAGAAAAATGTTTTCATCATTTATAATTTTAATTGATAGGTTTAGTCTAAGTATAGATGATAATTGAAAAAATTTTAACATAAAATGTTGAACATAAAAATAGTGTAGTTACTTGTAATAATTACCATAATTTTAATATTTTGTTACGATTTCTCTTAACAGCCGTCTCTCGGATGAAACGCCGGGCTGGCGTGTTATACACTTCTCGCGTGTAATAAACATAGATGATAATATAAGATTCTTTTTATATTGTACAAAAAACTGAATTTACTTAAGAAATTGGTGATGTATAAAGTATGTAATGTAGTGAATATTTAATAAACAGATAAAGGCTGGATGTACTTTCAGTCAATATTTGAATAATATTTTCATATTATAATTTTAATATAACCCTGTTTTTTTTTTTGTTAAAGTTGTTCCTCCCATTTTTATGTACAGCATCATCAGTAATTAGGTACTTGGAGAGGGAGGCAATGTAAATTTTGATTTTAGCCAGTGGCCAATTAAATATATTGGTACTCGAAATCGTAGTGAATTATTTCAAATACCTTTCTCAGTCCCTTGTCCTTGAAGAAATAACTATGCTTCAGCATTGTTTATTTGGTTTAGGATAGGTAATGATGATGTGGTAAGAGTTGATTAAATAATAACACCGAATTTGCAGTATTTGATGACGTACATAGAATAGAAATTAAATAAATGTTGAATACAAGGTTTGTTTACATTGTTGACAATTTCTATTAGCTTTGAGTTTATAACAGTAGTGAGTAGGTATCTACCTACGATATGGCACATAATAGTACATTGTGCATCAAGGGAGGTAAGTACGGAATTACTAACGAGAGCGTTAGAAGCCCGACGCCGTTAGGCGGAGGGCTTTTATGACTCGAGTTAGTATTCCGCTTACTGACCGTGATGCATACAATGTTTTTCATCACACTTGCCGGCAAAAAAATAAGTTTTTAGAAACATTTTTAAATAACGTACCTACTGACATTTCTATTACTCCCTAGGGAATCTCACTTTTCTATTACTCCCGCTGCGCGCGCAAGCAATGGCGCGCTTAGACAGCAAGTGTGATGAAATAGTTATTTATTATACAAGGGGGCAAAGTTGTTTAACTGTCGTGCCAATATTGAGACCTGAGCTAGCGAAAGATTCCAAAATTGAGCCACGAGCGTAGCGAGTGGTTCAAAAACTGGAATCTTGAGCATTGCGAAGGTCTCAAGGCACGAGAGTTGAACAAACTTTGCCGCCAAGTGTAATACAACTTTTTTCCCCCTCACTATCGCGAGAAAATATGATTACAAATCTCATCCAAATGTAAATTAACTTAAAGAAACCATTTAAAACTCAATGTCGAAACGTATCGTAGAATAGAGTTACTTCTGGAACTTAAATATAGCCAATGGCTTACAAAGTCACCCATGAGAACGACCAATTTAACATGTGAGCTCCGATTGCGCATGTTTACTACGGTCATACAGATCCACTTATACTAGGCAGTAGGGGGCTATAGGAATTAGAGCAATGTCAAATTACTTTATTCACAAGTGTGTAAAAAGCGTTTTTACCCGCTCGTATTAAACCATAAACGAGCGCTTTACGAGCTAGTGAGGGGAAAATAAATTTTCCTCTCACTAGTTAGTAAATCGCTCGTTTATCCTTTAAAGGTGCATTCAAACCAAAAGAGCATTCGCTGTTCTATCCCCTGTTCTACGAAATCAACCAATCACGTTTTGTGTAACGATCGAATTTCATAGATTAGGGGGTTAGAATGGCGAATGTTCGTTTGGTCTGAATGCACCTTAATACGAGCGTGTAAAACGCTTTTTATTTTATACACACGTGAATAAAGTAATTTGACCATGCTCTAATTCCTATGGTCCACTACTTCTATTCTTCTTCTTCTAGTGCCGTCTGCTTATCGCAGTTTGGCAATCATCATGGCAATTTCAACCTTCGACACAGCAGCACGGAAAAGTGACCGAGTGCTTTTTTGGAACCATTGGCGTAGATTTTTAAGCCAGGATATTCTTCTTGCTCCCACACTCCTTTTGCCTTGAATCTTTCCCTGTATTATTAATTGTAACAGCATGTATTTTTGGTTTCTCATTATGTGGCCGAGATATTCCAGTTTACGTCTTTTTATGGTGTTTATGACTTCTAAACCTTTACCCATCCGCTGCAGAACTGTTACATTTCTCACTTTATCGCGCCATGATATGTGCAGCATTCTACGGTACACCCACATCTCGAATGCCTCTATCTTTTTTGCCGTAGCTTCAGTGAGCGTCCATGCTTCCACAGCGTACAGCAGAATGGAGAAAACATAGCAACGCGCAAGTCTTATGCGAAGTTTGATGTTAATTTTCCTGTTACAAAGTATTTTTTGCAGCTTAGAAAAGGCACAACGTGCTTGTTCTATACGGCATCTTATCTCTAAGGTGTGACTAGCGTGCTCATCAACGTAACACCCGAGATACTTATACTTGTCAACCTTCTCAAGTCTTTGGCCGTTACAGTACAGAAAGTTGCTCATCCCCTTTGGTTTCTTAGCAACTATCATATATTTGGTCTTTTTAATATTGATATTCAGGCCATAGAACCCGCTGACGGATTGCACTCTGGAAAGCAGCATCTGTAGGTCTTCCAAAGAAGATGCTAATAATACAGTATCATCGGCGTAACGGATGTTATTAATTACTTTACCATTTACTATTATTCCAGTTTCTGTATCACTTAATGCTTCCGAGAAAATCCTTTCAGAGTAGAGATTGAATAGTAAGGGGGATAAAACACAGCCTTGACGCACACCACGCAATATATCCACTTCGTCAGTGAGGGCATTCTCTACACGTACACTGGCTTTTTGGTTCCAATACAATTTTTGAATGAAGTCAATGTCCCCAGAATCAAGACCGATATCATGCAGTATGCTTATCAATTTTCCATGTTGAACCCGGTTGAAAGCTTTTTCGTAATCGATAAAACACACATACACGTCCTGGTTCACATCCCGACAACGTTGCATCAAAACCTGGTACCCAAACAGGGCGTCCCTCGTACCCAGGCCACTACGGAATCCAAACTGCGAGTTCGAGATCACATCCTCACACTTGTTGTATATTCTTCTGTGAATGATTTTTAAAAATATCTTTAGAACATGACTCATTAAAGAAATGGTACGGTATTCATTGCATTTCCTCGTCGTGGCCAACTTTGGCAGGGTTACAAAGGTGGATCTAAGCCAGTCTGAAGGTATATGACCGCTGTTATAAATTGCATTAAAGAGCTTCACGAGAACGTCAAGGTTTTCATATTCCAGCAACTTAAGCAGCTCCACAGGAACATCATCTGGTCCAACTGATTTTCCAGCTTTAGATGTTTTTATAGCGCTGGAAATTTCGTCTCTAGATATGGCAGGACCGCTACACACCATACCACTACTTCTATAAGTGGATCTGTATGACCGTAGTAAACATGCGCAATCGGAGCTCACACGTTAAATTGGTCAATTCTCATTGGTGACTTTGTAAGCCATTGGCTATATTTAAGTCACAGTCATAGACCAACCACCTAGGGGGTTCTCTGTGATTTAAATACCAGGAGTACCTAACTCTTTTATCCTTCTTATACGATTCGACATTGAGTTTTAAATGGTTTTTTTAAGTTAATTTACATTTGGATGAGATTTGTAATCATATTTCCTCGCGATAGTGAGGGGAAAAAAGTTGTATTACACTTGGCGGCAAAGTTTGTTCAACTCGTGCCTTGAGATGAGACCTTCGCAATGCTCAAGATTCCAGTTTTTGAACCACTTACTACGCTCGTCGTTCAATTTTGGAATCTTTCGCTACCTCAGGTCTCAATATTGGCACGACAGTTAAACAACAACTTTGCCCAACCCAACAAAAACGTTATCCACAAGCACAGACTACTAATATCCACAAGTTACTTATAATGTTGATAAAGGTAGGGCAAGTTTACATTTTATTTTGGTAAAATTTATAAATGTGAGCAGTTTAGCGCTCTAAGTCTATGTCAATGTTAGATGTACCGAAAACCCCTACAGCTTCAAATAAAACCTTCAGTTAAGTAATCAACGAAATTGACATACCTGTGGAATCTTATTTGGTATTGCATATCGACACTGGAAATTTCAAATGTCGTAAGGGACATTTTGTCGTAAGTACACTTTGAATTGCATAGAACTCAGAAAAAAAATCTCTATCGATCTGTATAATTAACTTTTTGATATCGCTTCAAATAAAGAAGTTATGAAGTGAATTCATTTGGTCGTAACTTCATATTGCTTAAAAAAAATGTTGTATGGGTCAAATTTTTAATTTGAAGGGATAACGTGTCCAATTTCAACGTAGTATATCCTTCTTATTCATAAATCCCTATGTGGTTAGTTACTACAGCAAAAGAAGGTGCCTTTACGACATTCTATCTGATGAAATAAATACGAAACTTGGAATTCACAATGGCGTAAGGGACAAATATTTTAGGCTTTCGTGCGTTACAACACAATTTCGAAGATAGTATGGCTCTATTCTCTTAATAAACTGAGTCGTATGTACATATAAATCAAAATAATTTTAAAGTTTGATGTCGTAACTCGCCTTTTAATTTTATAAAGTATACGTTACTACATTAAATACGGTACATGAATGAGAGTTACGCCTCAAAAAAGATGATATTAAAAATCTTGAAAGTTTTTTTGTGTACGTTAACATTTTGTTTAGTTTTTTATAGCACTTGCGACAGTGCCGGCGCGACATGACCCGGGGCGTCTCAGGAAGAGGGGTGAGGGCAGAGCAGTATTTTTACTACCACATAGATACTGCATCGACCAGCGACTCACGCACATTTCCACTTCCACCCCTGGAGCATATACATCGCTCTAACGATTCCTCTCTAGACGACCAACGGCTAATCAAGGCAAGCCGAGTCCTACAGTTCTTGGATTCTACTCCGACCGACGAAAACATGCCTGACACGATGTCGCTATTGCCGAACAGTTCGCCACAAGCTGCCCCAATCTTATTATTATCTCCCTGGCAATCATGGGCTTATTTATAATTAGCTGTCTTTTGCCAATTCGAAAAATTTACTCTGTAGTACACGTGAACCGTCAACCAGTCTCAGCAGGCTATTGAAAAGTGTAATGAGCTATGATCACTGCATGGGTCAGAGATAGGGCTATAGTAGTAAGGTCCGGACATCTGCCATATTATCATCGTTATTATTGTTGTTTTCCAGATTCTGAAGGCTGCAATTTTGTGTACATCATAAGGTCTGCCTAGGTGAATACTTCTTTTATGCATTTGTGGTCTGCAGAAACAGAGGAGGAGGAGGTCCATAGTAGATTAATTGATAGTTTAAATCAATATTTTGCAACGTTGCACAGTAGTTTGCTCTGATTTTTCAGGGAAGCTACATATTGCATCTTGTTTCTTACCCATGATTGTTATACATATGTTAATAGTTAGGATTCTCGATTCTTCACAGGCTTTGGTACTTTTGAGCTCAAGTAGCTCTTTATTGTTTTCTGTTATTGAACCCTTGGATAAGAGCTTATGAGTGAGAGTTACTTTGATGGACTGCAGCTGTGCGATTGCTCTTATCTTATCTTATCATATCTAGTTTGTTCAGCAGAGAATATGGCTCCGGTTTGGTGATTCCATAAAAAGGCTCTGGGCTGACAATGCGTGTGTTACCGTTCTTTCCGGCAAACTCATCTGCTGTTTCGTTTCCAACAATATTGGAATATCCTAATACCCATCTAAGTGTAACTTCATTAAAGTCAAGGGCGTTTAATTTATTCTTGCAGCACTGGACTAGAGTTGTCTTTGAGGGATTATAGTGAGAGCATCGCAGCTTGACTGTTTGAGTTGATGGAGATAATAGATAATATTGGTTTTTAGGTTTCTGGCCAAATTGATTTCCACACATAATGTAATATTTATGCGCGGAAATCATCATAATATTGACTTCTGTCTAGAAAATGAAGGCCATTTTCTGGCCTAAGGTCTGGTGAGAAGCCTAAGGTCATGCTGACGCAAACTCTGACCTTAGGCCTCTCACCCTTGTACCTGTGGTGCAATTTTCGACAATCATTCTGGTCGTTGGTCCATTTGTATCTTGAGGGTTGGAGTAGCTATTCTGTTAGAGAGCACTCTTCGGACCCATATAGTCGTGGTTTCATCCCTTTGATTTAATTTCATTAAGAATGGTTTCTGTGAGTTTATTATCGAAAGCACCTTCGACATCATTGGTAAACATGTTGATTTAGACTTAGCGATCTTGCCACCAAGTAGTGAAAGAAATAGAGATGTTAGACTAGGTTTGAAGGACTTAGAACGAGTATTATCTATACTCGTTTTTCTTGCTTTTTGGTATAAAGCGTACCTTGACACTAGTCCATTTTCTCAATATAAACCCCAATGCAATGCTTGCCCGAAATATTTTGCCAGGTGCGTAAGGAGGACGTCTTGATTTCGTTTTGATAATGTAGGAAAAACTTCATAATTAATTTCCAGTCGATTTGAATGGCTTGCACTCACTCAGCGCTCCTTAACCATTTTTTGGGCTACAAATGTAGGTTTTCGGTCAATGGTTATTCGTTCCCTAATTCGATAGTTCCTTTGACCGCATTGAGTATCATCAAAAAGGGTCATAGATCTTCGCGGAGGCAGTTAGATTACTTATCCAGAATTTCTTTCTTAATATATGTTTTTGTTTCGGGCTCAGGTTGCTCTCAAAGCAATTTTTAGATATATGTTTTCTTCCTTTCACAACACTAAGCTGACTAAAATATATACATACCTAACATGTTTGGATTTATTTCCTATAAATTGTAACGGGTTATCTAAAATATAATAAATTACACGTGAAATTGATCTTCGTCTATGAAAATAATACAATTACACAACTTTATATTTTCTTGCATTTTTACGCTACTTACTTCAATTAATCTGGAAACTAGAATGACTTTACAACAGAAAATAGTTGTAATATAGCATTTTATTTGACAGTTACGACAAAGAGGTAGTGTTTTCGTTTTTGTCGTAACAGATTTCCATAAAAATACTAGAAATTTTTGGGGGCGTAAGGGACATGTGTCTAGTAAATTTCTGGCGTAAGGGACACTATCTCCGAAACTATTGAGTTTACAAATATATACCTAATTGTCTAATGAAGATAAAGCTTTTTCATAGTTATGTATATAAGAATCATCTAATTCGGATGAATATGTAACAAGTTACGATTTTTTTAAATTTTGGTTTTTGGCTCTCCTGAAAAGTGGACCTTTGTCCCTGACATTTGAAATTTCCAGTGTCGATATTTTTTATAATTCCTCGAAATTTGCGAATTTCGATATTCGCGGTAGGGCCGCTGTTCGCCTCGCCGGTGAACGCGTATTATCCGCAGTTATCCCGATCCGCATTTATCCTAATATACCATAAGCAAAGAGTAAAAAGATTTCACTGACCGTCCATCTGTCTGTCATCAGGCTGTACCTATATGTCCTATCTCATGAATGAATCATGCTATGTAGATTTTTTCATAGCTGAATTACCTATCTATTAAATTTCATGAACTAAGTAGATACCTTCTTAGCTAATTAACACGCTAAAGCAGGTGTCGGCAACCTTTTAGCAGCCAAGAAGGGCCACATAGTAGTTAACGCAAAAAACAGGTAAAAAAATACACAACAATTCAAACAGATACAAAGGTGAACTTATCCTTCTAAGGGGTCTCTTCCAGTTAACCTTTAAGAAAAAGAGTTTGTTTTAGGTGGATTTCGGTAATTTTAAAAGTATTGGTCAGAATGTCTGTTGGGCCTTTCGGACGCCTTTCATTTGAGCAACATCTGCACGAGAATAAGTAGGTATTTAGCCTGATTATCAATATTTATTACGCTATAAAGGGCCCCACAGTCGAGTCCGCGAACGCGAGTGTGGCGTCGATTGCGCAGATTGCTTGGGGCTTCGCGCACGATCGCCGCTTCACGTACTTGTTTACGTCCCGCACGAGACACCACTGTGTTCTGTGTTTGATGGAGCTTTTTACAGTTCCAGCAGTTTTTTTCCTGGGAGGTATTTAATTATGGCTAATAGTAATATAGTAAAACAACAGAATAGCTAGAATTTATTTACTTTATCAAGAAGAAGCAAGATAAAAAAACTTACAACTGTTTATTAAAAAGCGTAATAAATACTTCATTTACTAAACCGGAGTTAACTGTTTCGGCTAGTTTAATCTGTAGGTAGTGTGAATATTTTAAAATGCTTACATCAGTCAATACCTAGTTCTATTAATTGCAAAATAAACGTAGTAACTTTCAATAGTTCATTTATGGCGTAAGTCGCGTAATACTGTTAGGTAGTGGTGTTTTATCTTGTCTCTGTAATTACGCTAAATATTGAATTCCAGCTTTTAATAGGTACTTTTAATTTACTCTATAGCCACAAAAAAAAACAATCTCAACAAATAAACAAAAAAACCTTTAGTCTTAAAGGTAGATAAAATATTTATTTCACATAAAACTGACTAACAACTCAACAGTCTACTACCATCAATATTAATTAACCACATCTTAGTTTTTACTTGGACTTGTAGCAGTATTACTTGTTTTGGTTTCTTTTACACTCTCTGGGGCTGGTACAGTAGGTTTGTCTTTGTTCCAGTCTTTTAGTCCTTCTGGTAATGTGGTGTCCTCTTCTAATGATCCAGTACCTTCAACAAATTCCTCGTAGGTACTCTTTTCTGGGAAAGGTCTAGGCCCAAGTAACTCAATCATGTCATCTCTACTCAGAATTTCTTGCTTGAGCAACCTCTCTGCAACTTTTGTGATGTTCTCTTTATGTTTAGTCAATAAGAAAGTTGTGTGCTTATGTGCATCATCAATTAATACTCTGACTTCACCATCAATAAGTTCGGCTGTTTTCTCAGAATAAGGTTTATCTATGACCATTTCACCAGGTTGTGGCATTTCAAATGATACATTACCAACTTTAGGGTTCATTCCATAATGGACTATTTGTGCATAGGCACTTTGAGTTATCTTTTTTAAGTCATCTTGTGCTCCTGTAGTAATTCTGCCAAAGAAAAGCTCTTCACTGACTCTGCCACCAAGAGTCATGCACATTCTGTCAAACAACTGTTCTTTGCTGTAAAGGTATTGTTCTTTAGGCAAGTACTGAGCATAACCAAGGCCTTTTCCTCTTGGGATGATAGAGACCTTGAGTAAAGGGTCTGCATGTTGCAGGAACCAGCCAGCAACAGCATGCCCTGCTTCATGGTATGCTACAATCTTTCTTTCCTCCGGCTGTAGCACATTAGACTTCTTTTCCATGCCAGCTACCACTCTCTCAATAGCCTGTTCAAAGTTCTTCAGTGTGATGTTATGCGCCAGCTCTCTAGCAGCTATTAGGGCAGCCTCATTGCACACATTAGCAATGTCTGCACCAGTGAAACCTAAAATTAAAAATATTTTTTTAGATAAAACTGCTAGTAGTATAGTAGTTGAGGCTATTAGGTAGCCTACAAGCATCACATGCGGGTCATTGTCAGATTTAGGTTATCGTCTTTTCGGTGGACATACCTAAAGTTAAGGAATTCCTGTACTAATTTTGGGATAAAACAATTAACGGTACAACTAGGTTACCCGGTCTATAGCCCTATGCAATCAAATCGTAACATAGATTTATAAAAGCTGTTAACTTTTGACCGGACAACTTTTGTTTTTCGGACTGACAATGACCCATGCATGATTTTAACTATGCCTACATTTTGAACTATTATTGTAATGACTGAAACAAGTAATTCAATTTGTTAAACGCATTCAGTTGATCATAGAATTAGCCAAATTTTGAAAAATCTTCCTACATAAAAGTAAAACAGATTATTTTACCTGGAGTTAGTGCAGCCATTTTTCGAGCTAAATTTTCCTTATTTATGGTTGTTTTTAATGGTTGTAGATGTACTTTGAAGATGGATGCTCTGCCCTTAATATCAGGTGCTGGTACAAAAATTTGTCTGTCAAATCTTCCTGGTCGGAGCAAGGCTTTATCAAGGATGTCTACCCTGTTTGTGGCTGCCAGAACTACAACATTGGTAGTAGTGTTGAAACCATCCATTTCTACTAATAGTTGGTTAAGAGTATTCTCCTGTTCAGAGTGGCCTCCAAAGCTGCGGCCACCCCTCTTTCTACCAACAGCATCAATTTCATCAATGAATAAAATGCAAGGAGCATGTTTACGAGCCATCGAAAACATGTCTCTAACTCTGGAAGGACCAACACCGACAAACATTTCCAAGAATTCAGAGCCAGAAACTGTGATAAATGGGACATTTGCTTCCCCAGCTGTGGCTTTAGCCAGCAGAGTTTTACCAGTACCAGGAGGCCCAGTGAGTAGTGCACCTTTTGGTATCTTGGCTCCTAAATCAAGATACTGCTGAGGATTCTTTAGAAAATTGACGAACTCCATTATTTCAATCTTGGCTTCCTCACAACCAGCAACATCTTGGAATTTTACACCAATATCTGTCGGATTTATCAGTTTAGCTGTTGATTCCATCACACCTCCAAAGAGTCCACCTCCTTTGCGCCCGCCACGGCCCATCATATCAGCTGAGCGGCGCATCATATATATTAAGAACCCAATTATAAGTAGAGTTGGCAGCATGCCAGTTAAACTAGAGGCTTCCACTTCTGTTTTATAAATCACAGAAATAAAGTTTGGTGGATCAACATTCATCTCAATTTGCGCATTTTCCAAGTTTCTCTCAAAGGAATCCACACTGCCAATAGCAAACCAGATAACCTTGTTCTCAAGTGCTGCACCTGGTTGTAACTTTACTCTCACCCATTTCTTATTGATAACTTCAAGTTTTTCCACAAGTCCTTTATTGAGATACTGATTGACGAAATCTCTCCAACTTATTTCTCTATATCTAAGTTCGAAGTAGGCTATGGAGGCTAGTAAGGTTACGACACCCATGGCACCGAACATCATCCATTTCTCTTTGTCACCACCTTCGTAGGAACCGCGACCGCCGCCACTGCCAGGTCCTGTGTTTGAAAACATATTCATGTTCCATTTGTCATCTTTTGATGAGCTCGGTCTGGACGGCGGAGGTGCACTTTTTGACGGCGCGGGGCTGTCATCTTTGTCTGGCTTTTTCTGCTGCTTTTGACTTGTACCTGGTTGGAAATACTTTTCAAAGCCCTTGGGAGGTTTCTGGCAAAACCTATACCATTGATTCAGTACTGAATCCAGAGCTGCAACGCCGACTGGTTGAATTTTATGGCCATTGATCTGCAATTTTGATAACTGAGTCTGGGTTAACCTGAGCCCTTTCCACATGCTGATATATAGAAATTACTATTTACAACTATATTTGATGATGTATATTTCACAATATTATTGAATATTAACTGAGTATAACGTCATAACAATTATTTGTGTGAAATTACTTATGACAAACACGGTTAGAAATTTATTGTCAGTGCGTTTACGATTTAGTGCAGCACTAGCTATTGGCCGCCCCAGCGAGTGGCGAGATCCGAAATGTTATCGGTTCACGGGGCAATATATAATATATATTTTTATGAGTAATGTTTGATGACACATGAACATTTAGAACAGAAAACATGGATTTAACACTTATTAAATTAAATTTCGCTTGTCGTGATTTGAGGTACTACTGCGTTCATCAAAAAACGTAAAGTACAACTTTCTGTCACTGTCACACTGATTATATCTTTGTTAGAAAAACAGAGACAGATGCAGCAAATATTTACCGATCGGGCCGGTAAAATAAACCACACGTTTGGTAACTTTACGTTCAGAAATTTTAAAGCTGAAAAGTTATTTTCGATTTCTAAACGCAAATCAGACATTTCATTTCATTTTCGCAGAAATATCAAGTAAATAATGTGATTTTAATAAACGATAATTTTCTGGTCTGGCTAACGAGTAACTGAATGAAGTGATATGTGTTTTAATAGTGCATATAAAGATTTATGATATTAGCTCAGCAATTCTTTTCATAACGTGTCTGGAATAAGTGAATTGGGTAAAAAATAACCGCAGGTATTGTCATTTGACATGGATCAAGACAGACCTGAAGGGAGTTCGAATGCATCAAACCCTGGAAAGAGGCCACGGCCATTTTTATTACAGCCATGTCCTAAGATCGCCCGACTGTCCATGTACGATAAACCAACCACAAACTCTCAAAAAAGTCCCAGGACTCCTGTGCCAAAGAAGACAAACCTTCCATACAATATTAGTGATGTTCCAGCATCGGGCACTCCCGTGCCAGAAAAGCGGGTTCGTAAGGCTGGGCCATATCTTTTAGGGCCTAAACTAGGCCCTAGTCCAGTTAAAAGCATAGTTCAATGTTTGGCAAGAAAAGAAAAGACTGATGATTTTTATCAAATAAAGATTTTGACTTTACGACATGAAGATCAAGCTGAGACGCAGGATGACAGACAAGGGAAGATGCTGTTACACACAGAATATTCTTTACTATCCCTGCTGAAAGATCAGGATGGAGTCATACATCACCATGGATTATTTAAGGTGCTCAATAAAAATAAACTAGTCTTATAATATTTCTCAGAAATATGACTATATAATACATCCTTACCTGTAAAACTAGTAATACCTATGTAAAATTGTGTCCCTTTCCTGCAAACAATACAAGGATTTAACAACATACTAGGATTTAAGTTCTAAACAAACCTTCAGCACTTTGCACCTTATACTTTGTTGTCATTGAATATTGTTCAAGTGTTAAATAAATTAATAAGGACATTTGTCTTATCTTGACTTTCAACATAATTGTATATTAGTGAGATATTTGTAAACAATCCCATTGAAGTGCAATCTTGCACAGATACCACTATGCTATGGGGTCAATCACTGTTGAGTTTATTCAGCCAACAAATTCAATTTAATTAGCATAGAGATGAGATGAGATGTGTTTGAGCTATGTATATCTTCTGAATGCACAATGTTGATTTGGAGGTAGTTATTAATTCCTTGTTAAAATCATCATTTCCAGGATTATGCTTTAGAAGAAGCTCCAAGCTATTTTGCATCCAACAGAGCATACAAAGGTAGTGGATCTGGCCGCATTTACACTGGCCGTGTTCGGGAGAGACTATTTTTAGTACTTGATTGTGTAAATGCTCACCAGTTCAGTGAAAAAGGCAGTGAACTCATCAATCTCCAGCAATATGTAACTAAAGTTAAGAAGGTCCCAGAAAAGGAGGCCCTACTGATCTTTTATGATATTGTGAGGGTTGTTGCTAATATGCATAAGGTGAGTCCACTTTTTGTTCTTTAATTAATTTAAATTGCTGAAAGAGAAGATGTGTGTCACAAGTCACATTGTAATGATACCATTTGTGATGACCTAAACATTTTCAGTAGTAGTATTTTCTAATTATTATTTATATAGTTTTTTCCTAATTGTGAAATATTATATATTTCAGCAACCATAGATAGACTTCAAAGTTTACTTAGCTTACTTAACTTACTTAGTTTAAATAATTGATGTGCAACTAGGTTGATTTGTTTAAGATGTCCTAGTATATTTATTATAAAATAAAAATTGTAATCTATTGTATTTCTGCCCACAACTTTCTCTGCTTTGTCTTAAGGTTGACTAGTTGAGAATATTTATTACTATTTTTAATGCTCTTATGTTATTTCAGAGAAATGTTGTGCACCGAGATCTTAAGCTAGGGAACATTGTGTTGAACCAAAGAACAGGCCGCATCACCATCACAAACTTCTGCCTTGGAACCCATCTAGGAAGTGACAGGGACTTATTAAAGGATCAAAGAGGTATTATTGTGTTACTTAGTATACTGAAGTACAGTGGGGCACACTATACCAACTGATGCTTACATCAAGCTTTGTTTTGTGGGATGTTTACTACTTTATAGTCATACCCTACACTACAAGTGGTGTTGTTCAACTATATTTTAGATGATGGCAGTGCAGCAGTAAAAGTGCTTTTGCCGCAATGTAATGGAATATGGTTGAGTTGATCCATAAGTTATCATTTGGGGAGTATCTTTTCGAAAGGGCTTATTTCCGCTATCTCAACAAAGGTTATTAAATTTTTTCTATGTTTTCATATGAGAAATGATCATTAACAAAGTGGAAATAAGTTCTTTTGAAAAGACACTCCTCATTAACATTTTTTTTACTGTACTAACTTAGAATTTACAAAAAATTATCTGTTATTATAGGAAAGCAGATTTTAGTTGAATTCAAATTTTTTGCCTCATAGTTTTGTATGATTATTAGATTTATTAGCTCACAAGACATGAAAACATCTAGGCAGATTTGAGCATGATATTAGTGTTATATATAATTCATGAAAATTGTTTGAATTTATTTCAGAGTACTGGGTATAGTATTAGTGAGCCTTTTTTGTAAACATCCCATTTTGTCGACAACCATAAAATTGCTTGGACAGATAATTCATTTAAAAATACAAGCAACTATCATACTTATGGTTAAAAACAAAGTGGGATGTTTTACTACCACTAACAAGGCTCACATTTGTTTTGTAACACTACTATAACCTATTTTCATTTCTCATTATTTCAGGGTCTCCAGCGTACATATCCCCAGATGTGCTAATGTGCAAGCCATACCTCGGCAAGCCATCAGACATGTGGGCGTTGGGAGTGGTACTATACACCATGTTGTATGGCCAATTTCCATTCTGTGACACCAGCCTTGCACAACTTTTTAGCAGGATACAAGCTGCCAGTTATAATATACCACCGTAAGTTTCTTTAATACTTAATTTCCTGTGGAATAGTTAAGTAGGAAATGTTGAGATAATATTCAGAAGATACCTACAGTAATTAACTCTTGTTATTCTGTCCCATTTGGTGACTATTGAACTAGGTAACTAATTTTTTAAATTTGGAAGAAATACTCCAGAACATGATTTTATCACATGTGGGTGACCCATTATGCAAGGTCCATAAAACTACATATAAAAAAAGATCGACTCTAAAATAAATGTTGCCTCTTTGCAAGTAGTACACCTGAACTAAGCCATTATGGACTCCGGACATTTCCGCATGATGAAGAACCACTTCCCGCGCGCTTACAAGAGGATATAATAAGTGCATAGGCTTTCATAGCGTTACATAGGCTAGGTTGAGTTGCACTAAACCGTGTGTCATTGTGAAATTCGATATATTTTATTAAATGGGAAATTAGGAATCTAATGGGTAATGATGATTAGCCTGTCTTTGATGGACTTAAAATGAAGAAATGTATTTAATTTTAAAACAGTTGTCAGCCTTTTTTTACAGGTTCCACTTTACCGCCCGTCTATAATAATAATTTAAATATATCTGTCAGGTAAATGTTAGCCGTCCTTTTCTTTTATACGCCTGGGGAAAAGAGTACTATATATAGTGGTTATTTGATCTGATGGATATCTTTACTTGTGAAACAGGCTGTAGGCATTGTATTGGTTAGGGACAAAGTGGCACCCTTTACTAAAACGACTTGTTCTTCTTGTAAAAGAAGAGGCTAACAAACATTGATTATTTTAAAGGATTTAATTGGCTATTTGGTTACAGTGATGGCAATTCGGTACAAGTTTCGGACAACACGGTGTTTCTCATCCAGAGGTTGCTGGTTAAAGATCCGAAACACAGACTACTAGCAGATGAGGTAAGGAATATGAATATTTACTACTTCAAATTAAATTGTTTCTTATTCAATACATGCAAACAACAAATGATGATTCTGTTAAGGTATACAAAAACACTTAATTATCATATTGGTGAATCAGATTTAGAACTTAAAATAAGTTCTAAATCTGATTCACCAATATGATCACTTGTTTCCATAAATATTAAAAATTCAAATTCGATATTATAGGATATTAGGATACTCTGAACTAGATGCCTCGCGAGGAAACTCGCCGATCGAAGCAGTTTGGTCAGTGTAAAATACGTTAATATCTCGCTCGAGTAATGCGGAAGTGACAGAGTGCAAGTTTGCCTCGCTGAAGCTATTTTTGGGAGTTTAATTTCGACCGGAAAACAATAGTGAGCTCGAAACACGTAGACAATACCCTGATTAAAAAAATATTTTTGTTCAGGTATTAGACCAGCTATCAAGCATCATAGCTAGTTCGGTGATAATCCCGAACATCCCCGACGACCTGCAAGTTGTGCCCGACGTTGCGCTTGAAGAAGAGAAAGAGAAGGAGAAACCTGAGGAGAGTAAGGCGCTCACTCCAGTGCCTGATAGCGCCGAGAAAGTGCAGACTGCCAGTGTGAGTACGAGAGTCTAACCCGCTTATTCATAAACAAGCAGCTAAGTATTGTTTGTCCCTTTCGGTCTTATGGGCGCATTGATAAGATAAGACCGAAAGGGACAAACAGTACTTGGTGGCTTGCTAAGTTGGTACTCCGCTAGCTGGCGCGGATTACCCGAAACGGACGCACATCTAACAAGAAATTGTACGAACGGTGCTAAATGGTGCGGGCGAGTGCGACGGGTTTGAATACTGAGTGGGACCCGCGAGCGTGCTTACGCAGCAGGCATCCACGCCCATTAGGGTGGGCCGTAAACCCTGTACATCCTTAGTTGTCTCATTTACGGCCTTTTCAACAATCTCCAAATAAAGATATTCGTCAGAGATCACTGTCCTGTTCCCCAGGCATATAAAAGAATAGGACATCTAACATTTATCTGACTATATATTTCATTCGATGAGGTTTTTTTTTATTTTTTTTTAATTCATAATTAGTAGACGTTTGACCATGATCACGATGGTGAGATAGATCTTACCGAGCGAGCAGTTTGACCAAACGTCAACAAAGTTAACTGACCATTCGTGGCCCGTATTATAGCGTATTTAATATAACATACCCGTATTACCCGTAAAGTTCACAAAATTATCAGTTAACTGCGTTGCCGATGGTACTAGCGAGATATTTTGCCACTGGATTAGGAGCGACGATGGTACAGTCACCACATGGGATTGTTGAGCCACTTGCCACTGTTCGCAACTTGGTCGAATAATACAAATCGGGTTCCGAACTCTTATGAGGCTGATATCACGACTTCGGCCGAACTCTGCTGACCAATGAGACGATCGTTGCTACGGTTAGCCAATGACCGCTCGCGTATTCTTCAGAAGGTGACATTACCATGGTTACGTAATAACAAAAATGTTTCACCAATGATTGTTCGCTATTTTTCTGGAAGCTGACGTTACTATAGTTACGTTATAACGTCCGCTTTAGACCTGGAGACGTCAATCTAACTTCAGAACCCTGATCGTAGTTTCGTTCACTTTCCTTTTAACGGCTGTCACTGACAGGTATTTTTTCAAAGTTAGAATTTCAGTCATAAACTATCAAGTTTCTATTATTCATTTTTATGGCTACTGACAGATTATAGGACTATGGGTAGATTGTCAAAGGTTACCTACCATATTTCTACAAAGGTTACATTACATAAGTTTTCAACTAACGTCAACTGAGCTGTAACGAATAATAATAAAGACAACAATAGCATTTGTCTCTGTCAATGAAAAAATAATTTAAAATTGCTCGATTACATGCCTATTTATATAAATATGAATGGAAAAAAATACCTCGCCTATTAATATCAGATACATCATGGCTTCCGATTTAAAGCAAATACGAATAAATTACTAAACGATTTTAAGATTTGTCAATCTATGAAGAACTGTCGTTATCCAGTTTCCTCTAGGAACAACGACATCTAGCGTCTAATAATGGCCGATGAATAACCCTTAATTCTCGTAAACCACTAATTGGAGTTCGAGGCCAAAGAATCTACGAAAATATTGCCACAACAATGAAATGTTCATACAATAGTAAATCCTTATTTTCTAAAAACAGACGTTGAGATATCTTATTTATTAGTAATTTTAATTCGTTAATTTATAGAAACAATATTTTTTACTTATTTTCACGTAAATATAAGATATTTTAATAAAAACGGAATTATCCGCAATTATTAGTAGCAAAGTTAGTATTGCACTGGTATCACCTCAGGTGTTAATAACATTTGGTACAGCAATTTAACTACACATAAATTAAAACCCTATTTCTGCATACGTTTAGAAAATTGCAGAATAATACATTGTAGCGTGCTTTATGTTCACATTTCGTATTCGTAAAATTCCTTTGACCTACAAATTTCTTTAGCAGTGCTATAGTTCTTCATTTAAATTATCATAGAGATCTAACGTTTTATTGTTTTCTTCCGTAGGTTGTAAACAAGATGACCCACTTGGTTCAGCCATGTTTAGCTTCGCTATACACCCCATCATCAAAAAATGAAATTCCAAATGAAATATACTGGGTGAAATGTTATATTTAAATACTGTCTTAATAAATATGGCACGCTGTCGTTTGTGTTCACTGGTAAGTGAAATGTTATAAATACTTTCTTAATAAATATGGCACGCTGTCGTTTGTGTTCACTGGTAATTTTAAGTTCTTTACAAGAAAACGTTGTCATATCAATGTTAGTTAAGAGAAAAGAAAAGTTTTTAGGTAATACGTGTTTTTAAGAAAATCCTAGTTGTGACAGCCATATTAAACAGAAACGCGTAAAAACATTACAAAGGTATATAATAACTTGGTTCAGCCATGTTTAGCTTCGCTATACACCCCATCATCAAAAAATTTAGTTCCAAATGAAATAATACTGGGTGAAATGTTATATGTACTGTCTTAATAAATATGGCACGCTGTTGTTTGTGTTCACTGGTAATTTTAAGTTCTTTACAAGAAAATGTTGTCATATCAATGTTAGTTAAGAGAAAAGAAAAGTTTTTAGGTATTTACGTGTTTTTAAGAAAATCCTAGTTGTGACAGCCATATTAATCAGAAACGCGTAAAAACATTACAGAGGTATATAATGTTTTTATTAGGAATTATTTTAAATAAATTAATTAAATAACAAAAAGGTTGTGGAAACCTGAAAACTTTATTTGACAATGACATAAGAGACTTTGACAGATTTGACAATAACGCATCTGTTGTAGTTTCGTTGGCCTCGAACTCCAATTACTGGTATAGAAGAAAGAAATTTTTATTATTTCAACTAGTTTTGACACACTGAAATTGTGACGCAACAAAGATTCGTATTTGACTGACATTGACATATCAACGGGGAACATCGGTCACATGACCGATGTTTCCCGATGACATGTCAGTCAAATACGAATCCTTGTTGCGTCAAAATTTCAGTGTTATTCATCGGCCATTATTAGACGCTAGATGTCGTTGTTCCTAGAGGAAACTGGATAACGACAGTTCTTCATAGATTTGTTTAAAACCGTTTAGTATTTTATTCGTATATGCTTCAAATCGGAAGCCATGATTTATCTGATATTAATAGGCGAGGTATTTTTTTCCATTCATATTTATATAAATAGGCATGTAATCGAGCAATTTTAAATTATTTTTTCATTGACAGAGACAAATGCTATTGTTGTCTTTATTATTATTCGTTACAGCTCAGTTGACGTTAGTTGAAAACTTATGTAATGTAACCTTTGTAGAAATATGGTAGGTAACCTTTGACAATCTACCCATAGTCCTATAATCTGTCAGTAGCCATAAAAATGAATATAAATTAACATCGGTCACATGACCGATGTTTCCCGATGACATGTCAGTCAAATACGAATCCTTGTTGCGTCAAAATTTCAGTGTGTCAAAACTAGTTGAAATAATAAAAATTTCTTTCTTCTACGAGAATTAAGGGTTATTCATCGGCCATTATTAGACGCTAGATGTCGTTGTTCCTAGAGGAAACTGGATAACGACAGTTCTTCATAGATTGACAAATCTTAAAATTGTTTAGTAATTTATTCGTATTTGCTTTAAATCGGAAGCCATGATTTATCTGATATTAATAGGCGAGGTATGTTTTTCCATTCACATTTATAAAAATAGGCATGTAATCGAGCAATTTTAAATTATTTTTTTCATTGACAGAGACAAATGCTATTGCTGTCTTTATTATCATTCATTACAGCTCAGTTGACGTTAGTTGAAAACTTACGTAATGGAACCTTTGTAGAAATATGGTAGGTAACCTTTGATAATCTACCCATAATCCTATAATCTGTCAGTAGCCATAAAAATGTATAACAGAAACTTCATAGTTTCTGACTGAAATTCTAACTTTGAAAAAATACCTGTCAGTGACTGCCGTTAAAAGGAAAGTGAACGAAATTACCACCTGGGCTCTGAAGTTGGATTGACGTCTCCAGGTCTAAAGCGGATGTTATAACGTAACTATAGTAACGTCAGCTTCCGGAAAAATAGCGAACAATCAGTGGTTAAACATTTTTGTTATTACGTAACCATGGTAATGTCACCTTCTGAAGAATACGCGAGCGGTCATTGGCTAACCGTCGCAACGACCGCCCCATTGGTCAGCAGAGTTCGGCCGAAGTCGTGATACCAGCCTTATAAGAGTTCGGAACCCGATTTGTATTATTCGACCAAGTTGCGAACAGTGGCAAGTGGCTCAACAATCCCGTGTGGTGACTGTACAAACTTACAAACGTGTTAGTAAGCATAGTGCACATTTTGTCCATACATTTATCATCACCCTGCTATTTACCACATACCTTTTAAAATTTTCAGGATGAAGTAGGTGTGTTCTGCGTTCCTTTACCGGACTTCTTAGCCCTGAACTTCCCAACTCCGAGCCAGCCAAGCAGTCAACCGACCCAGTCTGGAGACACCATAATGTCGCCTGTGCAGAGCCAGCGCCAGATCACCGTGCAGAGGATAGGGAGGGACGCGAGACCTCTTAATCATTCGGAAATTGCAAGGTATATAATTATGCTATGCATTATTATTCATGTAAAAGTTTTTAGCTAGCATCGTCATTTATATTATTAGTATGATTTAAAATGGCGTATTGTATATATTTTGAATTATAATTATTCAAATATTCATACTCGCGGTCCGACCGTCTTGAGAACTCTGTCTATTAATGAAAAACTAACTACTAGAAATAAAATGCATCAAATCAGTTACGTTTTAAATATCCAAGTAGACAATGTCACAGGCGCTTACAACGTCGTTTCATCACGAGTTTTTTGACGTTTCGTCACTACCTAGTTATAAATAGTGACGAAACGTCCAAAAACTCGTGGTGAAACGTGTTCACGTATATTGCTTTAATAATGTAAAATAATAAAAATGTGAAATATGTACAGTAGCAAACCGGGTTTAAGCACACAATGGCACAGTTTTTAATGGAAAATAATAAAAATGTTAAATATGTACAGTAGCAAACCGGGTTTAAGCACACGATGGCACAGTTTTTAATGGAAAATAATAAAAATGTGAAATATGTACAGTAGCAAACCGGGTTTAAGCACACAATGGCACAGTTTTTAATGGAAAATAATAAAAATGTTAAATATGTACAGTAGCAAACCGGGTTTAAGCACACGATGGCACAGTTTTTAATGGAAAATAATAAAAATGTGAAATATGTACAGTAGCAAATCGGGTTTAAGCACACGATGGCACAGTTTTTAATGGAAAATAATAAAAATGTGAAATATGTACAGTAGCAAATCGGGTTTAAGCACACGATGGCACAGTTTTTAATGGAAAATAATAAAAATGTGAAATATGTACAGTAGCAAACCGGGTTTAAGCACACGATGGCACAGTTTTTAATGGACAATAATAAAAATGTGAAATCTGTACAGTAGCAAACCGGGTTTATTGACCACACTACTCGTAATTTGGACGTATAATTACAAAATAAACGGTGGTTGCTTAAGATACCACTTACCTGGCTAGCATTACACGGCTAAGTTACGAATATTAAATGCTCATGAAAGTGGCTCAACAATCCTTGTATGTGATTCTCATGATGTTGAAGTCGGGAAATCTATTTTATTAATGCATAAACACACGTTTCCAGGTACCAACACATGTTTACAAACAACCCATCTCGAGAGCGTACAGAACCACCGAGACAGAACTTCGTTCCAGAACCACGACCAGAAAACTCCAGGCTTCGAGCTTTAGCCCAGAGGATCCCACGTCTCAACCCAATAGTCGCGAGCACCTCCGGTCAATCAACTTCGGGTACTTCCGCTGATTTCCGGGTAATCCCGTGGTCCGAAAGGTCCCGGCTGCAATTTGATAGGTCACTAGACCAGGACTACGTTCTAAGATTACCAGTTCTGGATCTCTCTAGAATGCCACAGAATAGGATCATGAATCCGGCACCAGTGCATTCTGTAAATTTAGAGTCTGTGATGAATAACCCGAGACCTCCTGCTGATAATAATGAGTTTGACTATAATTAGAAAAATATTCACTTCTAGGGCACTGGACTGAATTGATGTGGTACCTATTTTACTTTACGCGTAACTTTTTTATTGGCAATCTGAGCAACTATGTAGTAGCTGTATTATTCTTGGTAGTGGGTTAGTCATTAGAAGAAAAAAAAAAATTTTAACGCTCAGCAGATTAAGTGAGCCTATTAAAAGTATGCTATGATGAATTGTCTAGTATTTACTTGAGTAGGCTGTCTACGTATTTGTATTAGAGGCGACATGTATTGAGCGCACGAGAAAAAACCCATATTAATACTGCTATGCTGCTAAAATTCATTTAACTACATTTTAATGTATGTCTGCCGCTCTTGCTGTAATCGAGTGAGGGAATTGGAGATAAATGTAATGAAAAACAGTACACGATAGATTCCGTGACATGTTTATATTCCTTTTATCATAACGGAATGAAAGTAACGCACTTCTCGCGTGAATAAAATAACAAAAAATCTTATTCGGCTATTATAATTATTTCTAGTTATTTTTGTATTCAATGTTATGTTTTAGATAGCATATTTTTACTTGTTTATTGGGTATTTTAATTAATTTAGAATCCGTCAAGTAAGGCTCTAGCAATGCAAAGTTTATATTACTTAAAATGATTCGTCCATGTTTATATTATGTACATAGAACATTTAAGTTTGCCAAATTACAATGTATTATAGTTAATATTAAGTGACTTCGTGTAATGTGTTATAGTCCACACCGTAGCTAGGGTAATGGTTTTATCTTTTAAGTTCTGTATGAGAGACGCATATGTTGTGGGAAATATTCCTTACAGCAGCCATTGCAACTGTCTCACAACCAGTAGTCAATTAAAATCTTCTAGTATTTCTAATATATTCAAATACAAGAATGTTTAAGAGAAATCGCCGTCAAGGATATAGATATTAATGAAGGCGCGGCCGGGCTAGGATCCTGACTGATGCTAGACCGGGAAGTGATGGCAAATGGACTTATCAAACAATCAGATTTGAAATCTTATACACATAAATTGCATACAAATCGCCTGAGTCTGTGTGTAATTTATGCAGTCTATGTAACAAATATCATCTAGCTCAAATCTGCAGCAGAACCTTTGGAAACTCTTTATCGACAACTAATATCCGCTATGTGTATGTGTGTAATAAAATAATACACCAGCCTCCTGCCGCCCCCGAGACCTATTAAAAGGTATTCTCAAACAAAAGAAATTCTATTCTATTTCCTACACTATTAATTCAAAATTTACTGAAAAATTGAATTGCCTGGGCAAGTTGAGGGCAGGCGTGCTAGAGGGAGAGTTGGACCCTATTAGGCAAGCGTGTGGTTCCATGCAGAATGTTGCCCGCATTGTCCTCGATCGCGAAAAATGGAAGGCCATAGTTGTTGGTCCCGATTCTTAGTCATGAGCGAACGATGAAGAAGAAGAGATTCTATCACAACGAGAAAGAATAAAAAATCTTCATTGACAACTGGTTGTGGTGGCTGGGATGGAGCTCAAAAGAAACATTAACGGTAATGTTTACAGAATCTTGATTGTGTTATAATCTTAGAATTCGTTATTGAGTAAACAGGGACGTATGTACGTTGTTTTATATACTTGTATGTATACTTTACAAATGAAACAGCTCCTACCTATATGTATTTGTACAATAAATGGTTTATGTTGTAAGTAGTTCAATTTTGTTATATTCTGTTAGCTGTCCGATATTATGTCTACAGTGAGTGATGGCAAAATAATTGAATTGGCATAGTGTTTAAAGTAGAACGAACATGAACGAACGAACGCTTTTATGCTGTATCGTGTTAACATCGCAGACGTGCAGTTTTGCATAGCAATTCAGGGGACTTAAATGTTTGAGAAAAAATAGTTGCAATAAGTCTTACGATTTTACCGTCGACCGACACCGTCGATTTCTACTGAATCCCGCGTAATTATTTGTGATTCTTGTTTATCGTGATGATCAAATCACGATACAGTGTAAAAGCGCCCAATATTGTGCTCTACCATAGATTATAGATTGAACTAGACGTTACAATAATACTTATAGAAAGAACAATCCTTTCGCATCCTATTCCCAACGTTCGGATTTATATTGCTGTCTCATCTAGTTCAGCGTGATGGACACTGAAATTAACCGTTTCAGTGCGGATGACACGCCAGGAGTGTCATCAAAGTTTTTAACGAATGGCGTGTGACACGAGAGGAGTGTCATTTTAAAATCGACTAAAACTTCTTCAAATTAAGTTTCAGAAAGGTTCACCCCGAACAAAATTATTATTGTTTGCCATGTAGAACAAGCTAGTAGCCTTCGTTTCTGGAATATTCAAAATATTTTATTATTTTTTCAAATTCAGTTGTTAACAACCTTTTCAAGCAGCACTATTTTTACGCGTCAGCGTTTCAGTGCGGATGACGATAGGCGTGCGTTATTATATGCAGTAAGGCAAACCTGTCGCGTGACGCTGTTACAGTCAAAAGCTTTTGAAAATGGAAGACGCAATGAAATTATTAAAATAAAACTATAAAGAAAAAGTTCAAGTTTATTCATGTTCGTGTTCAATGGACAAAGAGCTTCATATTTATTATAACTTCTAAATACTGGCTGCGGACGACGAAAACTCTATCTACATTTGTTTTCGTTTTGACATATTAATAAAACATCGAAAGTGGTTTTTGTATGCAGTTGCATGGGAAAAATAATCTTGTTCTTAATTATCTGGCCATGACTGTATAAAAAATTCGCACAATCCCTTTTTTACAAATATAAAATGTTGGGTAAGTTTCGGTATACTTAAGTAAATAGTTTGAATTGTGATTTTTAGTACGTGTTTCTAATGAAACGATTCCAAGATATTTTCATATTTGTTTACAACAAAACGCTTTGTATATTTTAACACGTGTGTCAAAACACGAAGCTGGAACGTATCACTATGTTAAACAATGGCGCAGCGTTTTTCTGTAACTTTTTCCATATTGGGGCAAAATTTGGGTCTTAGACTACCGTTAAGAACACTAGGTAAATGTTATATATCGACACTGGAAATTTCAAATATCGTAAGGGACAAAGGTCCACTTTTCAGGAGAGCCAAAAAACAAAAACCAAAATTTAAAAAAATCGTAACTTTTTACATATTCATCCGAATTAGATGGTTCTTATATACATAACTACGATAAAGCTTTCTCTTTATTAGACAATTAGGTATACATATGTAAACTCAATAGTTTCGTAGATAGTGTCCCTCACGCAAGAAATTTACTAGACACATGTCCCTTACGCCTCCAAAAATGTCTAGTATTTTTATGAAAATCTGTTACGACAAAAACGAAAACACTACCTCTTTGTCGTTACTGTCAAATAACATGCTACATTACAACTATTTTCTGTTGTAAAGTCATTCTAGTTTCCAGATTAATTGAAGTAAGTAGCTTAAAAATGCAAGGAAATATAAAGTTGTGTACTTACAATTGTATTATTTTCATAGACGGAGATCGATTTCACGTGTAATTTATTATATTTTAGATAACCCGTTACAATTTATAGGAAATAAAACCAAACATGTTAGGTATGTATATATTTTAGTCAGCTTAGTGTTGTGAAAAGAAGAAAACATATATCGAGAGCAACCTGAGCTCGAAACAAAAACATCTATATTAAGAAAGAAATTCTGGATAAGTAATCTAACTGCTTCCGCGAAGATCTATGACCCTTTTTGATGATACTCGTGCTATTCAGACGTGCGGTCAAAGGAACTATCGAATCCTTAGGGAACGAAACACTGACTGAAAACCTACATTTGTAGACAAAAAAATGATCAAGGAGCGCTGAGTTAGTGCAAGCCATTCAAATCGACTGGAAATTATGAAATATTTCCTACATTCATCATCATCATCATCATATCAGCCAAAAGACGTCCACTGCTGAACATAGGCCTCCCCCAAAGATTGCCACAATGACCGGTCCTGCGCCACCCGCATCCAGCGGACTCCTGCGACCTTCACCAGGTCATCGGTCCACCTTGTGGGGGGCCTACCCACGCTACGCCTTTCCTACATTATCAAAACGAAATCAAGGCGTCCTCCTTCCGCACCTGGTAAAATATTTCGGGCAAGCATTGCATTGGGGTTTATACTGAGAAAATGGACTAGTGTCAAGGTACGCTTTATACCAAAAAGCAGGGAAAACGAGTGTAGATAATACTCGTTCTAAGTCCTTCAAACCTATTAGTCTAACATCTCTATTTCTTTCACTACTTGGTGGCAAGATCGCTAAGTCTAAATCAACATGTTTACCAAAAACTACCCCACTTGACTAACACTTGGCATGACTTGAGTAATTCTTTACTGCACCAGTAAGAAAATAACAGAAAGAAATAAAACAAAAATAAGCTAAGCACACGATACAGGTTATCAAAGCGGCGTTAAAGTCTAGAGAATAAGAAAACAGGTCGGTGTGTATTCCTTGATGTCGAAGGTGCTTTCGATAATAAACTCACAGAAACCATCCTTAATGAAATTAAATCAAAGGGATGAAACCACGACTATATGGGTCCGAAGAGTGCTCTCTAACAGAATAGCTACTCCAACCCTCAATATAACTGAGTATGAATTTCACACAACGACAGGGTGTTCTCAGTGTTTGAACACCCTGCAAAAACCAACTTGAAAGCCTGGGCTTTCGGGAATAAAACAAGCACATCGAATGTAGCTTCATCAGACAGTCGAAATACCCTCAAGATACAAATGGACCAATGACCAGAATGATTGTCGAAAATGGCACCACAGGTACAAGTAGGTGAGAGGCCTAAGGTCAGGGTTTGCGTCGGCATGAGCAAAATTCATTTTCTAGACAGAAGTCAATATTATGATGATTTCCACGCATAAATATTACATTATGTGTGGAAATCAATTTGGCCAGAAACCTAAAAACCAATATTATCTATTATCTACATCAACTCAAACAGTCAAGCTGCGATGCTCTCACTAGAATCCCTCAAGTCCAGTGCTGCAAGAATAAATTAAACGCCCTTGACTTTAATGAAGTAACACTTAGATGGGTATTAGGATATTCCAATATTGTTGGAAACGAAACAGCAGATGAGTATACCGGAAAGAACGGCAACACACGCATTGTCAGCCCAGAGCCTTTCTATGGAATCACCAAACCGGAGCCATATTCTCTGCTGAACAAACTAGATAAATATGATAAGATAAGATAAGAGCAATCGCACAGTTGAAGTCCATCAAAGTAACTCTCACTCGTAAGCTCTTATCCAAGAGTTCAATAACAGAAAACAATAAAGAGCTACTTGAGCTCAAAAGTAACAAAGCCTGTGAGGAATCGAGAATCCTAACTATTAACATATGTATAACAATCATGGGTAAGAAACAAGATGCAATATGTAGCTTCTGCCAAAAATCAGAGCAAACTACTGTGCAACGTTGCAACATATTGATTTAAACTATCAATTAACCTACTATGAGGAGGAGGTCCTCCTCCTCTGTTTCTGCAGACCACAAATGTATAAAAGAAGTATTCACCTAGGCAGACCTTATGATGTACACAAAATTGCAGCCTTCAGAATCTGGAATGTTCTGACCTCGACAATAATCAGTAATGACTTTTAGACCAAAACAACAATAATAAAGATGATAATATGGCAGATGTCCGGACCTTACTACTATAGCCCTATCTCTGACTGTCTGACCCATGCAATGATCATAGCTCATTACACTTTTCAATAGCCTGCTGAGACTGGTTCACGGTTCACGTGTACTACAGAGTAAATTTCTCGAATTGGCAAAAGACAGCTAATTATAAATAAGCCCATGATTTCCAGGGAGATAATAATAAGATTGGGGCAGCTTTTGGCGAGCTGTTCGGCAATAGCGACATCGTCTGAGGCATGTTTTCGTCGGTCGGAGTAGAATCCAAGAAGAACTGTAGGACTCGGCTTGCCTTGATTGGCCGTTGGCCGTCCAGAGAGGAATCGTTAGAGAGATGTATATGCTCCAGGGATGGAAGTGGAAATGTGCGTGAGTCGCTGGTCGATGCAGTATCTATGTGGTAGTAAAAATACTGCTCTGCCCTCACCCCTCTTCCTGAGACGCCCTGGGTCAAGTCGCACCGGCACTGTTGCAAGTGCTATAAGAAACTAAACAAAATGTTATAACGTACACAAAAAAACTTTCATGATTTTTAAATATCATCTTTTTTGAGGCGTAACTCTCATTCATGTACCGTATTTAATGTAGTAACGTATACTTTATAAAATTTAAAGGTGAGTTACGACATCAAACTTTAAAATTATTTTGATTTATATGTACATACGACTCAGTTTATTAAGAGAATAGAGACATACTATCTTCGAAATTGTGTTGTAACGCACAAAAGCCTAAAATATTTGTCCCTTACGTCATTGTGAATTCAAAGTTTCGTATTTATTTCATTAGATAGAATGTCGTAAAAGCACCTTCTTTTGCTGTAGTAACTAACCACATAGGGATTTATGAATAAGAAGGATATACTACGTTGAAAATGGACACGTTATCGCTTCAAATTAAAAATTTGACCCATACAACATTTTTTTAAAAGCAATATGAAGTTACGACAAAATTAATTCACTTCATAATTTCTTTATTTGAAGCGATATCAAAAAGTTAATTATACAGATCGATAGAGAATTTTTTTCTGAGTTCTATGCAATTCAAAGTGTACTTACGACAAAATGTCCCTTACGACATTTGAAATTTCCAGTGTCGATATGAGTTTCAAAATTAATTAAAAGTTGTAATAGGGTTATTTTATTTATAAAATAAATATTAAAATGAACATATTAGGTACTTTTTGTAATTCAAGACAAATGATTTGTTACCTATAAGACTTGAATGAATAATTCAAGGAGAAATCACGAAGATATTAAATGCATAGGTTTAAATCGCGTTGCACTATAAAAAAATCCCCATTCCGTTATCCCACTATACATCATTATAAACATTATACTTAGTAGAAAATGTTTGTAACCTCTGATGTTTAAAATTCGCTTACCATCCATTTCAAGTAAAACACGTAGTATATAATCGGTTAGAAGCCACTAACAGTTTAAAATCAACGTTTTGATCAGTTCACTTCCTTGGTTTGATTTCAACTGAACTCAATGAAGTCAAAATCAATGAAAAAAACTAAAAATGTTCATAATTTTTTACACATGGCGGATGACACGATAGGCTTGTCATCATATTCTATGGCGTAAGGCACGCCTGTGATGTCATGAAAAAATTGTTCGCCGCCACAGACAAAAGTCTTTGAAAATGGAACACGCAATGAATCGGTTAAATGCGACAGCATCATAAACGCAGACGTCACGGAAAAGTCACTAATTTTCCGCTTGGCGCTTTTGCGTTTTGGCTTTTTGATGTAATATTAAATTCATATCTATAATCAAATGTTCAGGTTCCTTAACACGTTCGACGCCGGTGACACCAAGGTGACACAACGTCTGTGATCAACAAATCTGACTTGTATACCAATGATACACATACGTGATCAAAATAACCTTATTTCCTAACATAAATCAAGTTCTTACACCTATGTCACACATATCAGTGGCATAGAAATACAAACATTTTTGGACACAAGTGCTGTGTCGCCGGGATAGGAGCACAATCTTTTAGGTCACGCATGTGGGTCACTGGCATACGAGTTCTATGAGATAATTTTGATCGGCATAGTATTTGTAAAATTATTTTGTAGTGGGTGATATGATATTACATTACACACGGAATGTTTTTTACATCTAGTTTAATCGTTTGTCTGCATAGTCTTCAACGCTATCCAGAACTGTATTAATAATAAATTGTATTAATTCCAACTTTTGACATTAAAGTCATTAAACAGAAATTGCGAACAACGTAAACAAACTTTGTAATGAAAATGACTCCAACTTTTAACCGACTTCAAAAAAGGAGGAGGTTCTCAATTCGACTGATTTTTTTTGTTGTATGTATTTTACCTGATATGTCCGAGAATCGTGAACCAATTTGATTTTTTTTTGTGATCGAACGTGTATAACCCTGGGATGGGCCCGTTGGCACCAAGTTGGGATCTTGGAGAAATCAAGGGATCTCTTCAAATGTTATAGGTACCTACATGTATGGCGCTTTTGGTAATTTTAATTCATTTACAAGCATTTGCATTCAAAAAGTAGGATTTGATGATATCAACCAATGATGGAAACAAATCGGGGATCTTGGAAAAATCGGTTGAAGTCGGTTTTTTTAATTTGGTGATTATTGTTGTTGTAAACCTTTAAAACAATAAAGCACTATTTTATTGTTTTAAAGGTTTACAACAATAATAATCAATGTCAATACGGACATTTCATTGTATGACTTGTTTACATTGTTTGCAATTTCTATTGGCGGTACATACGCTATCTCCTTTACATTTACAAAGACCAAGAAGAGTGAGAGAGATGGAATTATGACGTCAGCCGCCAATTGGTACCGCGATATTAATATTTAACACGTTCGACGCCGGTGACACAGCGTGTGTGACCAATAAAATTGATTCCTATGCCAGTGACACACATACGTGATCAGAGTATCCTTATTCTTATGCCACTAGCATAAATCAAGTTCTTCCTCCTATGCCAGTGCCATAGAAATACGAACGTTTTTGACACAAGTGCTGTGTCACTGGCATAAGAGTACAATCTGTTCAGTCACACATGCGTGTCAATGGCATAGGAGTTCTATCAGATAATTTTGATCGGCATAGTATTAGCACTTAGTGAAACAGTACCGGAGGCGAACGTGTTAAAGGAATAACATAAACTGATGTTTAATTTGATGCCGCCTTCACCACTGCCATGCCTCCACTCATGTATGACACATTTTATATTAATAAACGAGTAGTTAGTTTTTATGTGTTTTCATACAAACCTTTAATACGTAAAATTTATAATTTTATCTGTATCAGGAAGAATACCTATGTCTATCTTAGACGTGGCCACGACCGGATCAGTTTGTTGGTAGTAATCGCATAGGGCGCTTACGATTGACCACGATTTATGCTTTTACAGGGTGATCAGGGCGTCTTCTGGTTTTTGGGTTCTACTCGGTCGTAAGAAACGCTCAGGACAGAAAACGATGGAGACAGATCATTCGCTCCAGATGCAACCAGGATGCTGACCACGATCCTCAGACATGAGGGACCGACCAGAGAGAGAGAGAGGGTGATCAATTCAAAGGGATCACTACGGACAAATTAAAAACTATAAATGATAGAGATTTTCGTTATTGGGAATCATTGCGTCGTTTTTAGCTACGTTTAATACAAAAAGTGGATGATTTTTTGGCGACTATTTTCTAGATATTTATACCTTTTTTGTCATTAAAATATATATTTTTTAATAATAACATTGCATATAATGCATGTTCTATTTTTTAATAGGTCCGGATTAGATTCTCATACAGATTGAAGGCTCTTTTCTTTAATCCGCTGGTGCATTTGACCACTGACCTATTTGTTTTGATCATTCTGTATAACTATAATCCGTGTAGAAGAAGCATCGATATACCGAAATACATTTTTGATAGTCAAGAAAACATTTCAGCGTCCAGTGCAAAAGAATGCCATACCGCCCATACCTTATACGAGCTGTCTCGTAAAATACTTGAATAGGAAAAAGTGGCAAGGTTTGGTAGATTTCCACTGGTTATTTCAGCAGTACCTACCGTTTCGCCCGACGATTTATAGGTACTTCCTTTTTATAGATGTGGCGAATAATGTAAACAAAGCTTGTATTCAAAACATGTTTAATTTCCAATGTACGTCATTGGCGTCATTGCATACCTATTGCTAAATCTACCTGTGTTTATTTAATCAGCTCTTATAGTCCTAAACCATAAAAACAATAAAATTGTTCTAGATATTTATTTGAACACTGAAAGAGTAAAACCAACTCTTGGTAGCGGAAAGAAAAGTGCTTAGAAAGATCCTGGGACCTGTTAGAAGGGAAGATGGCACCTGGAGGATCCGGAAGAATGCCGAAATCGAGGAGTTGGTGGCCGAACCTAATATATTGGGCGAAACTAAATCTTACAGACTTCGTTGGCTCGGTCACTTACTCAGAATGGGAGAGGATCGGGCAGTCAGAAAAGTTTACTTCGGGAGGCCAACCGGGCGTCGACCGGTAGGCCGTCCCAGGTACCGCTGGTGCGACGTAGTTGAGGCAGACCTGCATCAACTCCACGCTGATTCATGGCGGGAAATCGCGCTGGATCGGGACAAGTGGCGTGCTCTCGTTTCGGAGGCCAAGATCCTCTTTGGGTCACTGAGCCAAGCCAGTAAGTAAGTAATGCCCTGGCCACGACATTGGTCTAAGGCGACTGGCTAAGGCGATCAGCGGCGAGCGAATTAAACAAAATCAAGACCGCTAAAGAAGCATGCCACGACAATTCGCTGTGGGATAAATCGCGCGCGAATTTACTTGCGCGACCGGCTAAGGCGACCAGCGGCGCGGCGGGCGGCGAGATTAAACGCACTGGCGGTTTGAGCCATGCCACGACTTCGAGCGGCGCGAACGGTCTTAGCGGCGGCACGTATCGGGCGGAATTTTAAAGATCAAAATATTTTGTTTTATTCGCTCCGCGATGTTGGACACAGAGGCGTTTATAAGTAAAATTTTAAATAGGCCTGCCTTGTGGATGGCACAGCATTCGCAACACAAGTTGCGGCATGTAATAAAACGGTTATGGGAAGAAATAAAAGAACATTTTCCGAATCAGAGCGGTAAGTTTAATATTATTGTATATTAAATAGGATTGCTTACAAAATCATTTATAAATAATAATTTCGAGACACTGAAGGGCCACTTTTGATAATGATATTTTGCGTCCTTTGATTACGTCCCATTCGCTCACCGCTTAGGCGCTTAGACCGTTGTCGTGGCATGCTCACCGCTTAGACCGTTTTCGCCGCCCCGCTCGCCGCTGCCGCGGTCGCCTTAGACCAATGTCGTGGCCAGGGCATAAGATATTTATTTAAACTGTTCGTTTACATTGTTCACAACTTCTATAAAAATCAAGCATAGGTACGTTAAACGTAGCAAATGTAGCAATACTATACCACAGCTTATGGCCCAATAGGTAGATGGCGTCTATGATATGCCAAAGGTATTATATGAGGTCAGCGACGAGTACCTACTGGTACGTTAACCTTTTCACCGCCAGACGTCGAAGGAATATGATGAGCTCCAGACGCCACGCGTACGCGATAATTTAAACGAAATTTAACTTTAGGGCTACCCGCGTGAGTACCTACCGACTGCATTGGCGTAGCTGTCGGCGTCATTGGCGGCGCCATCGTAGGCACGATTTTCCGTTGTCGTCTATAGCCGACTGTGGCGGTGAAAAGGTTAACGTTATAAATTTATAATCGCACTGGCACAAATCCCCAAAATGCGCAAAATGGATCGCTTTGTGTTTTTTTTACTAAGGAATAAGATAGGTACAGTCGCCATCAGATATATGGTAGCGGTCGAGGTCCCCAAATAAATCGGAGCAACGTAAAAGGACCATGCCCAACTTTGTATGGAACTTTGCCCCAAAGTCAACACAGCTAAAAGTTACATCTACTTCATTTCATTCTATGGGCACCAAGATGAATTCCATTGCAGAACTGAGATATTCATATTTGTCAGTGTGAAGATTGTATTCACACTGACAAAAATATGAATATCTCATAGATCAGAGATACTGGTCGTTAATCATTAGGATATCGAAGTGTGTAAAAAAAAAGATTGTGCACACGTGATTGTATGTTAACCACCTCACTCGCTTATTTTCTTTTTTCTTTTGACATTAGCCTTTTTTTTACATAAATAAGGGTGATCACTGGTAGCTGCAGCTACCAAAATAAACTAGTGGCTAAATCTACAGAGGTTTTCTACTGAATTAGCTCGTATTCAGGCTGACAAATATATGAATATCTCAGTTCTGCAATGGAATTCGATTTCGTGCCCATATAATGAAATGAAGTAAAGTTAAAGACATATTTAATGATCTAACTCTCATGTTTGTTGGTCTTGGGGCAATTTTGACGCATGGTCCTTTCAATAAATTCGTTACGTGAGAAAATGGCAATGATTTGGGAGCGTGTAATTGGTCATAAATTTAGGAGCAGTCACTTTTCAATAAATTCGTAACGTACAAGTAGGTAAAGATATCGGAACGAACATGACTCAAAGATATCGAAGCAGCCAGGATGATCATAAAGATCGAAACATTTATAGGAAATACACCTTAAGTCTGCGTCACATAGTTTATTTTAATTTGTTACTATGTTGTCATTACTACTACTTTAAGTTGTCAATGTCAATGATTTTGACGGCACTGTTGTCGGTGAGTAGGTAAATGAGTTTCCTAGATAAAAGAGAAGTTTTCAAGCATCATTATCGAAAAATGCATAAATTCAATTTTGATTTTTTATTGATGTAATCATATTAATATGGGATAAGTAAATAAAATCGTAAAGCTAGGAAATGATTTATTTGAACGAAACTAAAAACGTATAAAGGGTGAACAGAATACCTATAAGTCATTTGCGGATCCTATTTTACCACGGTGACAAGTCCGAGAATTGTAAATTGATTGTTTCTCCCATTGCAGGCGTCCATGGGCTACGGTTACCAATGATCATCAAACGGGCCGTGTGGTTGTTTGTGTTTCAAATAAATTGCAAGAACTTTTAGCAATCAACAATAAATACCGTCTTTTAAGCGAAGCAAAATTATACATGTACCTATTGTCACAAAAATACGACAATTGTAGCGAAATTCCAACATAGGTCGAACCTCATATCAAGAATTTACGAAAATCGTTCTAAACCTTGTGACAATTGTAACGACTTTCCGAAAGTAAAATAGTAAATTACGATACAAGTGCGAAAAAAATTAAGTGGAGTGGAACGAGTGGAGATAAATTAACGCACGACCGAAGGGAGTGCTTTAAGTCTACACGAGTTACGGATTTCCTTTTCGCACGTGTATTAATTATTAGTGATAATTGTATGTTGGTGGCAAACAAGCACACGGACCGTCCGATAGTAAGCGGTAGACGTAGCCTGCGGAGGCTTGACATCAGTAACAGTGATATTATACATATAATATATGATATTATGTATATTATATGTTTATGCTATTTTTGCTTTACTAAAATACAGGGTGGCTCATTAAAATCAGTCGGTATGGGAATGTCTGAAACTATCGGATATACGAAAATATGTTCTTTCTTAGGAACCATGTCATCGATTTTAATAAACAAAAAAACTGCATTAATATATTTGAAAAAAAAAACTACCCAGAAGGGGAATCGAATCCGGTTGTTTTGAAAAAATAAACTTATCTGCACTATTTCTGTTCGGATATCCATTGTGCAGGTCTTAAGCAGTAAATAGTAGTATTTGTTTTTAGGAACCATATCCCCTAAGAAACATGATGTCTAAAATTAATAAAATACATTGTTTTCACCAAAATCAAAATCGATGATAGATAATTAATTATGGTCCCTAAGAACAAATACTACTTAGTATGTCTTATAGTTTCAGAATTTCTCTTTCAAAAAAATAAGTTTTAAGACAATATATTATTAAATGACGTACTGACATTTCTATTACTCCCTAGGGAATTTCACTTTTCTATTACTCCCGCTATGCATGCAAGCAATGGCGCGCTTAGACAGCAAGTGTAATAAAAAGGTGACATTAACCGGCCCCCAAGATCGCCTGATTTGACAGCTCCTGTTTTTTTTTTTCTGTGGGGTTATTTAAAAGGATTTGTCTTTTCTAATTGACCAACGAACGTTTAGCAATTAAAACAAAATACTCGAACCACGATCACTGAAATAACGCCGGAAATGTGTGAAAAAGTGATGAAAAATGCGATGAAAAGGGTTGGCATCTGCGATGCTACTGGAGGTGGATATTTGTCTGATTATTTTCCATGTGTAATTGCCGACCCAAAATAATTTTATTTAACCAGTGATACTTTATATTTTTTGAGTTATGTATAGAATAATTTTTTTAAAATAAAGTGTATATATCTTATTTGGCCACCCTGTATGACTATGAATATATTCTAGATGGACTTACACACTGTTGTGTCAACAGTACTTTCAAATCCCATTGTAATCGCTGTTTAATATACCTACTTCATAATTATTACTCGAACTATTTATTGCGCCACCGAGTACCCGACATCTTCTCACGAAATTTAGGTTTGCTCCTTGTTCTACCTTTGCCAATTTTGGCAATACGTCAAAACAGCGGTTAACTAGATAACTCATTTTAATTATTTAGGCATAATATCTGTCCAATTTGCGAAAGAGACAGGAATATATTTGTCACGATGACAAATGTCTACTCTTTTCGAAGAACGTCACAACAAACAACTCTGTTCTAAATTCAAATTATTGACAACCTATTCAAGACTTGTGGCTGACCATAAAGAATTTAAAGCGATGTGTATATGCCACTAAGGTATATTTTCCATAAATGTTGAGATATTTATGACCACCCTGACTGCTCAGATATTTCTGATTATATCTGTGTTCCGAAATTTCGGCCTAATTATACGTAACGAATTAATTGAAAAGTGGTTGCTCCTAAATTTGTGACGAATTACATGCCTCTAATTATTGCCCTTTTCTCACGTAACGAATTTATTGAAATTTTACGTTGCTCCGATTTATTTGGGGACCTCGACCGCTACTATATATCTGATGGCGACGTACTTAGCACAATATTTAAGGCCAAGCCACACCGGATGCGTGTGCAGCACGTGCGCGTGCGCGTCATAAATGGTACACCGCTGGCTGGTCACGCGTACGTGCACGCCACACAGGCGGTGTGGCTTACCCTTAAGGCAATAATAGTATTGTGCCTGTGAAAGGGAATGGTTTGGAATGGTTTCTTTCCGACTGGGAGCCACCTTGTCAAATTTTATGGTCTTATTCAAATTCGATTTTTATGAGTGTTTTAGTGCACATGTTTATGAGTTTTAAAATTGAAGCGAGAAGTAATTGTCTGTAAACGATTGAATAATCATTTCGATGATTGCTTTATTTGAAGTATAGGTAGGTATAGGTAGCCATTAGAATTATTTCAGTACCTAGTGAGTAGAAATTGCCTAATGCTATTATTCTAAAGGGGTCAAGTAAAAAAGGTAATCTTTAATGGGAAAGCATTAATAGTTAACCGCAAAATTACAGGTCCCAGGGGCCTTATCATTTTAGGGACACCCAAGTAGCGTGAGATTATAAAACTTTATTTGCAGTCAGGTTCCTAAAGACAATTAAGTACGATATTTGTAGGAATTTAAACTTTATCGGCGTTTTATATAATAATATCGCTTATAGTTAATTAAGTCAACACCAAAACCGGGTTTTAATTGATATTTAGTGCTTAATTATCGTGTCTAAGCGTCCTTATATCAAGCGACAAAAGGGGACGTGTTTATTAAACCGCTCACATTTTTATACTTGAACGGTTCGGGGTGGTTTTGGTGGATGCTTAGTCAAGTAGCCAATCGCGAACGCTTAGTAGCGTATCGTAGTTTTCCCTCTCTGTCACTCTTTCATATCAGTGCGATAAAAACAGTTAGCTGCCTTTCGTTTACGATTGACGATTACTTAAGCGTTAGCGATTGGCAACTTGTCCAAGCACCCAGGTCAAACGCCGCACAGAGTGCTAGTGAATCGGTACACTCCGAAGGGCTCCTGGTCCCGGTCAAGTCCAGAAATAAGGCCTAGACAGAAATCCCCACGGAAACAGAAATCGAAATGTGGCCGCTCTAAACAATCCTGGCAGCGGAATGTCATCGCAGGGGCGGCGGCCATTTGCTTGACGTGGAGCGAAATGAACTCGAGACCGAACGTGATGGAGGGACACAGGATCATAAGTAAAAATGTATGATGATGATTTGAAGAATAAAACCAGACCGGAGAGCCGGAAATAGGGTTAAGTTATAGGGACAAATGTAAAAGCGAGAGTAAGTATTAAACGTCCTAGGTACTTATACGGCTTATTTATAATATGTAGTTTATTGTAAGTAGATAAGCTGCTGCCTACGTGCTGCGAACGTATACTACACCTATCTATAGTTGAAATTGTCTTTGAGAATTCACATCACGTTACATCAGCCTATCTCAGTCCACTGCTGGACGTAGGCCTCTCCCACTAGTTAGTGGGACGCTTAGTTAATTGCCCACAATCGCCACGCTGGGCAAGCGGGCTGGCGATTGCAGTATCCTTGATAAATGAATTAATAAATTAACGGAACGCTTCAATCCTTTACTCGACTCTTACAACACCCGCGGGAAGAGTTGGGGTGGTGGCAAATGTATTCTTACTGCCGATGCCGTCACCACGCGGCACTTTGAGAATAGCCCACAAGATTTATGTAGATTTCCTCTGCGAGTCATTTAAGAATCTCAGTGTGTCGTTTTAGATCACTTTTATGACCTCTTGTTCTTCTGAATTTCCCATGCTGGTGTTAGAAAGTCTTAAATAAATACTTACTGTCTTGTCTGTACTGAGTATAGGTATCAAACAGGTATGTATGTAGGTACCTAGGTATTTGTCAGCCTCCGTAGTTGGTAGTGACCCTGCCTATGAAGCTGGAGGTTCCGGGTTCGAATCCCGGCGAGAGCATTATTTGTGTATTTATTTATCACAAATATTTGTTCCTTGGTCAGGGCTGTCTATGTATTTAAGTATCTATATGTATCTATCTATTATATATATATATCGTCGCCTAGTACCCACATCACAGACCTTAATTGAGCTTACCGTGGGCCTAGATTGATTTGTGCCAGATGTACCAAGATATTTATTTATTTATTTGAATTACCTATGCAGCATCACAAATTGTCAAGTTTTTACTACGACGAAATTTAAAATAGTAAATTTCAAGGATTTGTCTTTGTCACTCCAGCGAAGGCTTCATTACAATGACAGAGACAAATCCTCGTAAATACCCATATGTCAGGAAGGTATTGGTATCCTTCCGTACCGTACGCTATACTTAGGTACTCGACAAAAATGCGTATTTAATTCCACCGTAGGTACCACAAAGATACACTAGATACCTACACGTTGATCAAAATAACAATAATCTTCTCTGCGGTCGATAGTTATATAACTAATTGATACGGTCTTGACGGATTTTACAGGGATTGGTGGGAGACTGGTAAAGTGGCAAAGACCGGGTTACGTGGAAGAACGGTAAGGGATGCCTTTGCGTTTACAATGGGACATGTAAGGCTCTGAAATAATAAATAGGTAATAACCATTCACTCCATGAAAATATTAGTGGTATTATACAAAATCATATTTTGTTTTTGAAGGAGCGAATTATAATATATTATGTATTTTATTTATTAGATTTCACTTTTCACGAAGATGTTCGCGTCTGGCAACATTAGTAGAATAATTTTAAAAATCCTCGCCCGACTGCAATTTCTCAGTGTCCAGGCCACGTCAGAGCTGAACCCGGTTAAATGAAAACTAATTTTAATATTAATGTTCGCTTACATATTGCTGGGAGCGTGCTAGAATAATAAATAGAGAAAGATGACTGAACGGCTCCTTTAAAGTCTTGGTTTGAAATTTATTCCCGTTGTGCTTCTTTCAAAATAAAAAATGCCTTCTGTCTGTGAACGTACAGTAAGTAGTTTCAGACTAGCCGTTTATTTAAATCAATGGTTGATTAATACGAATTCCGTTATTATTGACCATTACTTGTTATTGTTAGAGGGTATTACGCAATAAAGCTTAACATATTGATAATAATGCTTCTCTACAAGCCGCTTACCTGTTACCTGTCTGTAACTATGGTAAATAAACTTTAAATGGAACGATCTTGTAAAGTGTAGCATTACACTTAAAATCACATCCCCCTAAGTTGCCGCGGGCAAATCGGGTAGCATTTTTACGTTCCAAGCGTATTACATTTTATTTACTGTGCCGTATCATATTAGGGATTGTTATTCGGATTGCTCGAGGGCTGAGAGCTAAAGAATTTGAATACGCACATTACCTGCATTGTAGGTATTTTGTACAAAGGCTTCTTTTTCAGGTGCTACTAGTAATTGTAATAATCTAGCTACGTAATATTGGCGGGAATAGGTAACCAATCAATGCACATTTTAATAAAATTTTGAAGTGGTTATCTCCCCGTGTAGGGGAGGTACCCGGAAAAAAAATCAGACAGACAGACGGATATAGCAAAACTATAGGGGTTCCTAGTTTACTTCGGAACCCTAAAAAGTTGGCGCAAGACGTATACAACTAGGTACAATAAGCCAATTGGAACCCTAGGCCACTCTAGAAACTTGTCAAAATGATAAGTAGCACCTAAGAGATTCCTTACAATTTGATTTGAAGCGTCACTTCCCGGGGATAGCGTTTGCATATTAGGCGGCACCCGCGGCGACGAATCCGTAGATACTCGCTTTTGTCAGCAGAACATCACAGGATGTTCCATATTGTAATTGTCAATAAAAGGCGAGACCAAGTAGCTAACAGTTTTATAACTAATAACAAAACTTGTAAAAAGCTTCCAGCAAGAAAAACCTTCTTAATACATGATCACTTTTTCTGTCGATTGTAATTTTAATGTAGTTCGTTAAAACTTGTTTTTGAAATGTTAAATAACAACATTTAGTTTTCATTGCAATGAAATTAGGATGATGATATTGATGATTACGAAAAGTACGGCATTCTATTCGTGTAAAAAATATTTTCTTCAGGAGGTTGACCTAGTTGGAAAAAATGTACCTATAATACACATTTTTTTATTCGCGAGTAAAATTCTTCTTATATTTCTTAATCAGACTAGGTACGATGCTGAATGGGTCACCACTGTTTTGATACATCCAGTAATTAGATTACAACGTAATAGTTATTTACCTAAACTTGTACGATATCTTAGGTACAGTTAGGGGCAAAAATATATTATACCATTTTAAACCTTATACTCTGAAAATTCTGAAGTGGTTATCTCTCCGTGTAGGGGAAGTACCCGAAAAAAAAAAACCGGCCAAGTGCGAGTCGGACTCGCGCGCAAAGGTTTCCGTACCATTATCAATTTATTATTAAAAAAATACAGTTAAATCAACCTACCTCAAAAACTATAGGAGATAATTTTATCAAACCAAAAATCGTTGATAGAGTTTATTAATGTGCATAACATATATTTTTTTCAGAATTTTATATCGCGTAGTTTAAAAAATAGAGGGGGGGGGGGACACATTTTCAGACTTTGAGACCCGATATCTCAAAAACGATTTGCTTAAATAAAAATGTGATGTATAAACCTTCATATCATTTTCAAAGACCTTTCTATTAATACCCCACACGCTTATGTACAACTAAAAAAAAAATTCTATCCCTCAGTTACATGTATGGAGGGCCCCCACCCCAATGGTTTTTTTTACAATTTAGTATCACATTCCTGTAGCGGTTCATACAACACATATCCTTACCAAATTTCGTTACTGTAGCATTTATAGTTTCCGAGTAAATTGGCTGTGACAGACGGACAGACGGACAGACGGACAGACGGACATGACGAATCTATAAGGGTTCCGTTTATGCCATTTTGGCTACGGAACCCTAAAAATCAGACAGACGGATATAGCAAAACTATAGGGGTTCCTAGTTTACTACGGAACCCTAAAAAGTTGTCGCAAGACGTATACAACTAGGTACAATAAGCCAATTGGAACCCTAGGCCACTCTAGAAACTTGTCAAAATGATAAGTAGCACCTAAGAGATTCCTTACAATTTGATTTGAAGCGTCACTTCCCGGGGATAGCGTTTGCATATTAGGCGGCACCCGCGGCGACGAATCCGTAGATACTCGCTTTTGTCAGCAGAACATCACAGGATGTTCCATATTGTAATTGTCAATAAAAGGCGAGACCAAGTAGCTAACAGTTTTATAACTAATAACAAAACTTGTAAAAAGCTTCCAGCAAGAAAAACCTTCTTAATACATGATCACTTTTTCTGTCGATTGTAATTTTAATGTAGTTCGTTAAAACTTGTTTTTGAAATGTTAAATAACAACATTTAGTTTTCATTGCAATGAAATTAGGATGATGATATTGATGATTACGAAAAGTACGGCATTCTATTCGTGTAAAAAATATTTTCTTCAGGAGGTTGACCTAGTTGGAAAAAATGTACCTATAATACACATTTTTTTATTCGCGAGTAAAATTCTTCTTATATTTCTTAATCAGACTAGGTACGATGCTGAATGGGTCACCACTGTTTTGATACATCCAGTAATTAGATTACAACGTAATAGTTATTTACCTAAACTTGTACGATATCTTAGGTACAGTCAGGGGCAAAAATATATTATACCATTTTAAACCTTATACTCTGAAAATTCTGAAGTGGTTATCTCTCCGTGTAGGGGAAGTACCCGAAAAAAAAATCAGACAGACGGATATAGCAAAACTATAGGGGTTCCTAGTTTACTACGGAACCCTAAAAAGTTGTCGCAAGACGTATACAACTAGGTACAATAAGCCAATTGGAACCCTAGGCCACTCTAGAAACTTGTCAAAATGATAAGTAGCACCTAAGAGATTCCTTACAATTTGATTTGAAGCGTCACTTCCCGGGGATAGCGTTTGCATATTAGGCGGCACCCGCGGCGACGAATCCGTAGATACTCGCTTTTGTCAGCAGAACATCACAGGATGTTCCATATTGTAATTGTCAATAAAAGGCGAGACCAAGTAGCTAACAGTTTTATAACTAATAACAAAACTTGTAAAAAGCTTCCAGCAAGAAAAACCTTCTTAATACATGATCACTTTTTCTGTCGATTGTAATTTTAATGTAGTTCGTTAAAACTTGTTTTTGAAATGTTAAATAACAACATTTAGTTTTCATTGCAATGAAATTAGGATGATGATATTGATGATTACGAAAAGTACGGCATTCTATTCGTGTAAAACATATTTTCTTCAGGAGGTTGACCTAGTTGGAAAAAATGTACCTATAATACACATTTTTTTATTCGCGAGTAAAATTCTTCTTATATTTCTTAATCAGACTAGGTACGATGCTGAATGGGTCACCACTGTTTTGATACATCCAGTAATTAGATTACAACGTAATAGTTATTTACCTAAACTTGTACGATATCTTAGGTACAGTCAGGGGCAAAAATATATTATACCATTTTAAACCTTATACTCTGAAAATTCTGAAGTGGTTATCTCTCCGTGTAGGGGAAGTACCCGAAAAAAAAATCAGACAGACGGATATAGCAAAACTATAGGGGTTCCTAGTTTACTACGGAACCCTAAAAAGTTGTCGCAAGACGTATACAACTAGGTACAATAAGCCAATTGGAACCCTAGGCCACTCTAGAAACTTGTCAAAATGATAAGTAGCACCTAAGAGATTCCTTACAATTTGATTTGAAGCGTCACTTCCCGGGGATAGCGTTTGCATATTAGGCGGCACCCGCGGCGACGAATCCGTAGATACTCGCTTTTGTCAGCAGAACATCACAGGATGTTCCATATTGTAATTGTCAATAAAAGGCGAGACCAAGTAGCTAACAGTTTTATAACTAATAACAAAACTTGTAAAAAGCTTCCAGCAAGAAAAACCTTCTTAATACATGATCACTTTTTCTGTCGATTGTAATTTTAATGTAGTTCGTTAAAACTTGTTTTTGAAATGTTAAATAACAACATTTAGTTTTCATTGCAATGAAATTAGGATGATGATATTGATGATTACGAAAAGTACGGCATTCTATTCGTGTAAAAAATATTTTCTTCAGGAGGTTGACCTAGTTGGAAAAAATGTACCTATAATACACATTTTTTTATTCGCGAGTAAAATTCTTCTTATATTTCTTAATCAGACTAGGTACGATGCTGAATGGGTCACCACTGTTTTGATACATCCAGTAATTAGATTACAACGTAATAGTTATTTACCTAAACTTGTACGATATCTTAGGTACAGTCAGGGGCAAAAATATATTATACCATTTTAAACCTTATACTCTGAAAATTCTGAAGTGGTTATCTCTCCGTGTAGGGGAAGTACCCGAAAAAAAAATCAGACAGACGGATATAGCAAAACTATAGGGGTTCCTAGTTTACTACGGAACCCTAAAAAGTTGTCGCAAGACGTATACAACTAGGTACAATAAGCCAATTGGAACCCTAGGCCACTCTAGAAACTTGTCAAAATGATAAGTAGCACCTAAGAGATTCCTTACAATTTGATTTGAAGCGTCACTTCCCGGGGATAGCGTTTGCATATTAGGCGGCACCCGCGGCGACGAATCCGTAGATACTCGCTTTTGTCAGCAGAACATCACAGGATGTTCCATATTGTAATTGTCAATAAAAGGCGAGACCAAGTAGCTAACAGTTTTATAACTAATAACAAAACTTGTAAAAAGCTTCCAGCAAGAAAAACCTTCTTAATACATGATCACTTTTTCTGTCGATTGTAATTTTAATGTAGTTCGTTAAAACTTGTTTTTGAAATGTTAAATAACAACATTTAGTTTTCATTGCAATGAAATTAGGATGATGATATTGATGATTACGAAAAGTACGGCATTCTATTCGTGTAAAAAATATTTTCTTCAGGAGGTTGACCTAGTTGGAAAAAATGTACCTATAATACACATTTTTTTATTCGCGAGTAAAATTCTTCTTATATTTCTTAATCAGACTAGGTACGATGCTGAATGGGTCACCACTGTTTTGATACATCCAGTAATTAGATTACAACGTAATAGTTATTTACCTAAACTTGTACGATATCTTAGGTACAGTCAGGGGCAAAAATATATTATACCATTTTAAACCTTATACTCTGAAAATTCTGAAGTGGTTATCTCTCCGTGTAGGGGAAGTACCCGAAAAAAAAATCAGACAGACGGATATAGCAAAACTATAGGGGTTCCTAGTTTACTACGGAACCCTAAAAAGTTGTCGCAAGACGTATACAACTAGGTACAATAAGCCAATTGGAACCCTAGGCCACTCTAGAAACTTGTCAAAATGATAAGTAGCACCTAAGAGATTCCTTACAATTTGATTTGAAGCGTCACTTCCCGGGGATAGCGTTTGCATATTAGGCGGCACCCGCGGCGACGAATCCGTAGATACTCGCTTTTGTCAGCAGAACATCACAGGATGTTCCATATTGTAATTGTCAATAAAAGGCGAGACCAAGTAGCTAACAGTTTTATAACTAATAACAAAACTTGTAAAAAGCTTCCAGCAAGAAAAACCTTCTTAATACATGATCACTTTTTCTGTCGATTGTAATTTTAATGTAGTTCGTTAAAACTTGTTTTTGAAATGTTAAATAACAACATTTAGTTTTCATTGCAATGAAATTAGGATGATGATATTGATGATTACGAAAAGTACGGCATTCTATTCGTGTAAAAAATATTTTCTTCAGGAGGTTGACCTAGTTGGAAAAAATGTACCTATAATACACATTTTTTTATTCGCGAGTAAAATTCTTCTTATATTTCTTAATCAGACTAGGTACGATGCTGAATGGGTCACCACTGTTTTGATACATCCAGTAATTAGATTACAACGTAATAGTTATTTACCTAAACTTGTACGATATCTTAGGTACAGTCAGGGGCAAAAATATATTATACCATTTTAAACCTTATACTCTGAAAATTCTGAAGTGGTTATCTCTCCGTGTAGGGGAAGTACCCGAAAAAAAAATCAGACAGACGGATATAGCAAAACTATAGGGGTTCCTAGTTTACTATGGAACCCTAAAAAGTTGTCGCAAGACGTATACAACTAGGTACAATAAGCCAATTGGAACCCTAGGCCACTCTAGAAACTTGTCAAAATAATAAGTAGATATCACTTCCCGGGGGTAGCGTTTGCATATTAGGCGGCAGGCGGCACCCGCGGCGACGAATCCGTAGATACTCGCTTTTGTCAGCAGAACATCACAGGAAGTGCCATATTGTAATTGTCAATAAATGGCGAGACCAAGTCGCTAACAGTTTTATAACTAAGTAATAACAAAACTTGAAGAAAGCTCCCAGCAAGAAAAACCTTCGTAATACATGACATGATCACTTTTTCTGTCGATTGTAATTTTATTGTACCTAGTTCGTTAAAACTTGTTTTTGAAATGTTAAATAACAACATTTTGTTTTCATTGCAATGAAATTAGGATGATGATATTGATGATTAGGAAAAGTACGGCATTCTAAGTTCAAGAAAAGTGACTATTCATATACATTTATTATTATACATCCTTATTCCATGAGAAAGATAACTATCTGAGCATTTAAAAAAAAAACAATATACACCCAATCGGCTTGTGTAGGTTATTGTATCATCCTTCGAAGTAGGTAAATCGAAGAATAGATTCGGGAATGAAAGATTACGCGATGCAGGTACTCGACGGGAATATAAAGGGTGTCCCAGAAGTAAAGAGACAAATTTCAAATTTTGAACTACTTGAAAATATTTTTATTTCTTTAAGAAAAAATACTGTCATGGCCACCGTTTGCCTCAAATCTGTAAAAGTTAGTGGGAAATATGATTGTTTTATTGAAATTTTAGTAATTATAAGAGCTGATCACGTGGTATTCGCTTAAGAGTTGTTCAGAATTATGAATGTTATGGAAAAACGGACACGATATCTAATTTTTCTTCAGAGGGAGTAAGGAGAACTACTTTGTATCAAATTATAAAGCGTTTTGAAGAATCACATGAACACATTTTCAAGAAGATTCCGGGAAAAAAATGTACTATTTCCGTAGCTATGAACATAAATAAAGTAAAAAAAAGTGTATGAACGGAATCCTTCGATGTCTGTTAGAGCTGCTGCGGATAAATCGAAAATATCGAAGTTAAGTATAGCTCGTATTAAAACATGCGACCTAAAGCTTAAAGCATTTGCAAAACTGTCAGCTCCTAAGTACTTTAAGAACCAGGAAGTGCGAGCTAAAAGAGGATGCCGAAGAGCGTATGAAAAAACACTGAAAAAAGTTCTCATAATTGATGATGAGACTTACGTGCCCGTGGACCCAACGGATATTCCTGGGAAGCAATACTAACATGTGACTCGACGGGACTCCGTAGATTATTCGCAAAAACTTGTAGCAAAGGTCAAATTTTTCAATAAATATCTCGTTTGACAAGCTATAGACCAAAATGGCAATACATCTTTACCATATACTTGCACAGGCTCTATGACCGCACGTATTTATTTGAGGGAATGTGTGATAATGCGATAAGTTTCGTTCATAGATAAGCATTACCAGAGGGAAGAAATTATATTCTCGCCGGATGTGGCGTCATGCCACTACGCCACGGAAGTCACTCAACATCTAGAGGCTGCAAGTATAGATTTCATACAAAAACATAACAACGCCCCAAATGTTCCCCAAGCTGCTAGTATTGAAGCTTATTGACCTTTATATAAACGAGAATATAAAAAACGAACAGAAAAACCCAAATCATTGACTAGGTTTAAGCATACATGGACTAAATTGGCTAAAAGTGTGACAGCTAGTTCTCGAAAAGCTGTAATGAGTCGAGTAGCAATCAACCTTAGAAAAATTGGCTACAGAGCCTTTGCACAAGCAAATTTCATATAAAGTAGGAAATAAAATGAAATTCTGAAGTTAACTAAATGTAAATAGTAGTGTTTTGTAAGAATTTTTTATTAAATATTTTCATTCGAATCTTGTCTCTTTACTTCTGGGACAGCCCATATCACCCCCGAATGTCATAAAGTCATTCATTATTTATGTATTACTGTAGGTATAATAAATAAATAATAAATATCTATCCGCGCTCTTAATGCACTGTATCTTATTGTTGTATATTTAGTAATA
>JALPQI010008321.1:0-49193 GCA_025490895.1 Thaumatotibia leucotreta | reverse complement strand
ATAAGCACTATTATTTACGAGTGGCACTTCCATCGCCTCTTAAATCACTAAGTACGAGTTAGACGTGTGCGCCGATCTAAAAATGATCGGCGGCGGCGTTTGCTGAAAAGTCGGCGGCGGCGGCGTGATTTCGGCGTGAAATCGGCGTCAAGGTCACATGAATAAAAAAAGCTGAATTCGATAGTATAATTTGTCATAGTTTAGACAAATACAATATAAATGTTCATTAAACACCATTACTGACCACCATATCCAACATCTGATCAGTACATATCAGTTTTCTCTTCCCACCATGTTCTAACATAATATTTTCAACAATAATTGGGTTTGGACTTCATCTACATGGCCTTAGCGTCTATGGCAGACAATTTATGGTGTAATATTCGAGAAGCACCTTTTCTGATGACTCAATAGACCGATGCGAGACCAACATAGTCTACCGCAGGACTGACAAGGAAAGTTTGCGGAAATGGGCGCCGAAGCACCTTGGCGTCGCTTCTGTCGCTTATCAGCGAGTGCAGCAAGCCATGTCTCATCACAAATTTTGCAACCCTCCACAATACACTTGCGCCACTCCGTTCGTTGTTCTGCGACCTTCTCCCAGTGCCGGTAGTCAATATGAAAGGCAATCATGTCCCTCTTGGCGCAGTCTTTAAAGCGAAGCAATGGCCTTCCTACGCTACGCTTTACGTTCGCAACAGCGCCAAGAAGAACACTGCGAGGTAGTCGGGAGGGTTCCATCCTGTGCACATGCCCTAACCAACGCAGACGTCTCTGCTTAAGAAACGCGGTTAAGCTAGGCAGCTGTGCAATTTCAAGGACCCTCTCGTTTGTCACCCGGTCTTGCCATGATATACCCAAGATCTTAAGAAGGCACCGCATGTAAAAGGAGTTTAACCTACGTTCTACTTTTGCATACGTCGTCCAGGTTTCAGCTCCATACAAGAGTATGCTTAAAACAGAAGCCTGAAAGACCAACATCTTGGTCTTTGATGTTAGGTGCTTGTTTTGCCATACTCTTGTACTATGATTCCCGAACATGGTTGCCGGTCGCCGCTTTACCGATTCGAATGTCGACCTCCGCATCGAGCGAGAGGTTGTTCGTTACGGTCGACCCTAGGTAGCGAAATCTGTCAACTACCTCTAACAGCGTGCCATCGAGTGTAATGACTGGGACTATGGAGGTTCCTTGTGCTAGCACAACGGTTTCCCTTGTGTTTATGGTCATGGCAAAAAGGGAGCATGCCTGCGAGAATTGACTTACCATTAACTGAAGGTCGCGTTCAGAGTGAGCAACAAAGGCTGCATCATCAGCATAAAGAAGGCTGTCTTGAGAAGGGAGATGTTAAACATCTTTTCCCCTCACTAGCTCGTAAAGCGCTCGTTTATCCTTTAATACGAACGGGTAAAAACGCATATTATTCACTTGTGTGGCAAAGTAATGACCTTGGAGCGTAGCGCTTTCGTTTGACAGATAACAAAACGTAAAATGCTCATAGAAGTCGTTCCACATTAATGATAATTAAATAATTTGTTTGAGAATTTAGTGTAAAATACAAACCTTTATATAATATGACGATTTTAACAAATAAATCCTAAAATTTCATAAGTAACCATTGTTTTAGTGAATGATGATAAGATGACTAGGCGCAATCACAAAAATATATCTTACGCTGCGTCGACCAATATATGCTTGCAACTAAGAAATCACTTGCCCCACCGGTACTTTTGCGAGTAATGTATGTCCACCCCACTGCCACTTCAGTTCAGCTATTTTTTGAGCTATGTTGGTGCTTCCAGTTCTTCTGCGGCTCTCAACTACGGTTTACAATATCCGTCGATTTTCATTACATTACATTTCGTCACTACATATAGCGGATATCAAAATCCGGATACCTACTTCGGATAATACGGATCTATTGCAAATACATGAATGCTTTTTCTCAGGCTTGTTTTATTTTCATTAAGCTATAGTGTTTAGTCTACATTTTAATTACATTTGAATATGCAAAAAAATATAACCATGGTTTACAACTACAAAATTCTCCAGATGTCTTAAACTTTTAACGTTCTTAATCACAATAAGATATTATCTGGCCTAGTATCTAAATAAGCTGAACCTGAGAGCCAAAGACCCGATGGCGAGACGTCAAGCCGGCGAAGGCCGAAGGCCTGGAGTGTCAGGATTTCAGTGCTCTCCGATACAATTACGCTTCCCAACTGTCTTAACGCCAGCGAAGGCCCCAGACCGAGCTCAAGTAGAGGCGCACAAACACGTCTCTGTATCTAAATAGATCGCGAAGGCCCAGTTTCGTGCAAGGCTGAAGGCCTGGAGCGTTTCACAGAGGCACGCCAGGTGACAAGGTTGAAGTCCGAGCTGCCAGAGCCTAGCGCTCCCATGCTACACAATGGTTTAGTGTGATACCCTGCGGCCCTCCGATTCGTTTCGATCCCTTGCGAAGGCGCGCCAACTCGCCTCACTCGTACTCATTGGGTGGTTCTCCATGGTTTCAGCCATAATAACTTTATACTCTGCAAACTGAAGGTGAGTGATATATTCGCTAGTGGTGTTGATAACAAGCCCATCCTATTCCAGTATTTCCAATCCAAAATCTTGAAAACATCTTCCAAAGCAATAGTAAACAGTTTTGGAGACAATCTCCCAGTCTTAATCGTCGCTGCAATAATCTGGATTTCGAATACCAGTCTTGAAGACAGTTTAGGACCTAAACTGAATCGCGATGTGTCAGTTGCATAGAATAACTGTCAAAAATTGGCTAACCGAACCTAAACTGAATTGCATTTAAGAGGTTATGGTACCCGCCATAGACACTACAAAATGAGTACCGGTAGTCTACCTATTTGGCGTACTTGTTCTACTGTATTTTGGTTAGTTGTTCTTGGGACACATAGCCCTCAAACCTGGGGAAGACCTCAAAAAACTTATTGTCACAAGAAAGATTGGAAAGAAAAGGCTGAGAGGAAGGAGCCTCATGCGCTGGAGAGACCAGATCCGCAACTCACTAAACTTTCGGGTTGCTGACGCGATCTACGCTGCGGAAAATTGGTGTGGTTGGTGGAAGATCGTGAAAGAGAAATTGATGAGTTGATAAGTCACAACGCCCAGAATTGGGTTATCGATGCAAGTAGGAGTAGTCTACTTGGTACCGCTGAAGATATTGTAGTACAGCCCAGGTCTCGATCAATTCAATGCTTCAAAGACCACGAACACGAACGCTAACCTGAGGGGCAAGTTATACCTCTCGGTCTTTTGTATATCCTATTGCTTTTGTAAGTGATTTACAGTGCTAAAGCTTTTCTAAAAACCGAAACCGGCTTGTTCAGGACGCTGGAAGTTGTCGAGCCTAAGAATCTACGTGTAATGAGTGATGACACTCGAAAGCAACTAATAGGTTCACAATAAATTCCCTACATAAGAGCATTATATAAATACATAAAGCAAATACGAAGCTTAGTATTGTAGTATTTAGCCCATAAGAAATAACTCTGTTATTGAGTCAAGGCCACGCCGATTTCACGCCGACCATTAGTCGGCGGCGGCGGCGTGGCAAAAAAGGTCGGCGGCGGCGTGACGCCGGCGCGGCGCACACGTCTAGTACGAGTATACTCGTACGGTGGATTATGACTACAATCCATTTAAATATTTTTTATGGATCTTTTTTTTAATACCGCCAACAAGTTATATACATCAAATTAAAGCTTATTAAATACACTATCTTTAAAAAAATATTTAATTTTTCTAGCGTCATGACTACCATGTAAAAACACGACACAAAAAAAATCAAAATCACGAAATTTTCATAAATTTGGTCATAATTAATTATTGGTTGGTTTTAGCAATATGGTGTATATGCAAAATATAAAGCTTACAAATATGCCTTTAATTTTGTTCCAGAGAGTAATTAGATATATTTAATAGTTCTCGAGATATACTTGATTTTGTAAAACTTGAGATCCACCATCTTTGATTGGCCCCCATTTTTGTTAGGTAGCACTTATAAATGACAATCTTGCATTTTTGACGTTTTTATAAGCTTACCTAACAGCCGTGAAAAGGAAAATTTGTACCTCCCAATTTTAAACATACCTGTCATACAACGGAAATCTTGAAATAGCCCGTATGCCTATTAGCTACCACTTTGAGATGTCTATCATACTTTTTTAACATCCTTATGAATATGTCTAACTACTGTAAAAAGGACACTTGGTACCCCCAAATTATACCGTTTTCTAATTTCAGTCCGACTAGCCCACGGACTAACAATACGATACCCGCTGGCCTGTCTCTAATCCCGCCGAATCCGACCGTAAGAGTTCCTGCTCGCGCTCAACTCGCGAACACCAAGATTAAACCTATGATTACATAGGTAGCTACCTAGGCAGATTAAACATTGGGCAACACGACCGAATTTTGAAGTTTTGCAAAAACATTATTAGGTTAACCGTATCTCATTAAGTCATTACCGAGGCACCTTGCGCTAATTAGATAAGCCATAATCTGATTAATTATCGTTGAATAATCGGGACTTCAGTCGGATGATTTGTAAAGTTTCTGTAATTGCTGCACTCTCGAGTTATGCCTACTACCTACTTACTTAACAAAGTAACGGACACAACAGTTTTAGTCTAAGACTACATAGGGCTGCCCCTACCAAACCAGGACAAAGACCCAAAATCTCCGACATTTGGTGTAACTATACTATTATATTATAGGTAGGTACCTAACTTCCGTTTATTCCCCGAACTTTACTTGTACACAATATTATTTTTGAATTCAATGAGGTACCTATTTCCTCACTTTCTTTGAAACATTTTTTATAAACCCCCGGACGATCCCCAATTCCAAACTAAGACAAATCCGAGGAATCCCGGACGGATGGCAGCCCTATCTGGGACTACGAGTATTGCACGTTGATCAAGGTTTCATAATTTTTATATTAGAGATGAGATGAGACAACTAGGAAGCTATCTAAGCAAGTCACACTAAAGACGCCGGCCAGAGCCAGACCACCCGCGAAGCCAGAGCCTGTCCGATCTGAACTAAACCTTACATACCTACCTAGGACGTCGGTGTTCGTTGCAATGCCTAAACCAGTCCGAACGGGTTATAATAATGCATACTGGATGCACCACTTTGTTGTTCAAGATGCAGCCGCTCCGGACACTTCGGAACAAGTGGCTAGCGCTTCGTACTTGAGAAAGATACAATTTTTAACACGTAAGTAGATAATCTTAGCAAGTTGATTGGAAGCACCGTTACTCGGTATTCAAATGAGCAGAGCTAGGAGGAGAGCGTTCCGCGCCGCTCATCTCCTGGTCGTACCTCGGAGTCTGCGGTCAACGCCCCCGCGCCGGCCAGCGCACAGCTCGCACTCCACACACCAAAACCAATGAAGCACACGCGAATGTTTATTTACGTTTAGTGGGCACTGGAGTCACTGGCTATTGTTGGGAACATACGGAGAGCGCACATGTGACCGGTAGCTCGCGCGAGTGTGGACTGGCGCGGCAAGATGGCGGCCGCGGCGGGGAGAGCGGCGGGGCGGCGGGGGGGGCGCTCAGCTGACGCGCGGATCCGCGGGAAGCGGTAAAGCCCGGCCAGACGGTCACTGACAAGCCCCGAACCTCGGTCAGGACTGACCGTGTAGCCGGTTGTCTCCGACAAAATTCCGTTTGACCTTGGTCATCGAGCGCGCGCTCCTGACCGATGTCGGGAGTGCCGGTTCGGAACCGTGTGGCCGCCTGTCGCTGACCGCGCTAAGCCAGTGCGCTCGAGACATCGTCGCGCGCGCACGTCTGTGACGTTTGTGAACTCTGACCGTAAAATAACCTATTAGCGCAAACGAAAATGAAAGCAATTAGACGCGAACGCGATTTTATCGCGGATTTATTAGATGAATATAAAAGCTATCCCTGTCGCACCATTTCTAATAATTCGTCGAATACGGTTTTTTCCATTCTAAGGAAATTAAGAGTATCGTCGTGGTCTAACATATCGACGAGATTTAAATGGCTTAAAACCAGTCTTTGCTTGAGCCATCGCTTCATCCATATCCTCCTTTTTTTAACTTTTTTATGGGCAGTGCTCAAAAGTAATAAAGCTACGCCAACTCTCTGAAATTTTGAGAGACACGGAGCCATTGCACGTACTGTCGGTCCGCGAGCTCTGAACACACTGATGTCGGAGCGTGGTCACCGACCGTGTAGCCAGACAACTCGGACGGCCACCACTGACCAAGGACGAGCGGTCTGGGGCTTGTCAGTGACCGTTTGGCCGCCTCAGTAGCGTATCTTATCGGCCCCGTGAATGCGGCACTTCAATCAGTCCATTAAAAGATTTGCGATTCGGAGGAATGACTTGCGCGATGTTTACATAAGTGGACGGTGGTCATCATTGGCATGGTATCGTAGGATAGGTTAGGTAGTAAGGTTGAGGAGGGTTCCCATACAGGCATACAGGATGACACTGGACAGGGGCCGATTTACGACTTTCGGGCGATCTCGCTGGATGAAAAATATTTACCTATTTAGGAAAATATTAGCGATAGTTGCCTAGCCTGATAAAACCCTAAGATATTAAGTTAGGAAAATTGTATTTAGGTAGTTATATTGAATAACTCTAAAAAATAAATAAAATAATAAATATCTTAGGACATCTTACACAAATCAATCTAGTCCCACGGTAAGCTCAATTAAGGCTTTTGATGTGGGGACTGAGCGATACATACCTACTTAAATACATAGACATAGACAGCCACGACCAAGGAACAAATATTTGTTATAAATAAATACACGAATAAAGCCCTAGCCGAGATATGAACCCGGAACCTCCAGCTTCATAGGCAGAGGCAGGGTCACAACCAACTAGGCTACAGAGGTTGAACAACGTCAAACAAGGAAGAAAGGGATTAGTTGTAAAATAATTTCAATATTTTTATGGTCCGTTTGTAATCTAAACTGATAACAATGTATTTACAACTGTCTATTATTAATGTTATTATTTTTATACCCACTAATATACAATAAAATGAACTTCTGCAAACCATTCGATACGTATTGGTAATAATCACCAAATTAAAAATTTAAAAAACCGACTTCAACCGGTTTCTCCAAGATTCCCGATTTGTTTCCATCATTGGTTTCCTCAAATCCTACTTTCTGAATGCAAATTCTTGTAAATGAATGAAAATTACCAAAAGCGCCATACATGTACCTATAACATTTGAAGAGATCCCTCGATTTCTCCAGGATCCCATCATCAGACCCCAACTTGGTGCCAATGGGACCATCTCGGGGTAATACACGTTCGATCACAAAAAGAAATTTTAGAATCGGTTCACTATTCTCGGAGATATCAGGGTCGCGTTTTATAAAGTTACAATTTACAATTTCGCTGTTTGCCTCTCTAACGCACGCACTTATTGGCTAGAAAGAGAGGCAAACAGCGAAATTGTAAATTGTAACTTTATAAAACGCGACCCAGGTAACATACATACAACAAAAAAAAAAATTCAGTCGAATTGAGAACCTCCTCCTTTTTTTGAAGTCGGTTAAAAATATAATCCATTTCCGTTCATGATTTTAACGATTCTAACATTAATAATAATGATTCAACGAAAAGCGGGAAATCCCTATTCGCCACAGGAACATGCCTACCCAAGTCCCAAATAAACAACTTTTATTTTAATACATGTTACTTAATACCGATATCAAGTACCTACCTACGTACGTACCTACTCGTACTCTATAACTGACAAAGGAATTATAGGACCTAGCTAAATATTCAAGGACTTTCACTCGCTACTGAATGCCACAAAACTAAGCATTTTGAACTTTGGGACCATGTATCCATTTTGTTGTTTACGATGTACCTAAGTACCTATTTTATTTTGTTTCCAGATTTTGGAGTTGATCCCATACTCCCATACACTATAATAGCGCATGTTAGTAAAGGTGCATGCAGACCAAAAGAGCATTCGCTTGTTCTATCCCCCTACTCTAAGTAATACGATCGTTACACAAAACGTGATTCGTTGATTTCGTAGAGCGGGGGATAGAACAGCGAATGTACGTTTGGTCTGAATGCACTTTTAGTAATACCTTCAGTTGGGCATTTCTCTGTGCGTTTCATAATTACCAACATTATTACCCGATTTCCGTAGGTATCTCATACATTTTTTGGATATCTTGGTCGTTGTACCAATTTATCCAAAAGATCTCTCACGGGATTCGTGTGATAAGACTACCACCTAAGTCACGGCGGTTGAAATGCTCGGAGAAATGCCCAGTTAAACTTATTGCTCCTGTTAAAAGAAACACACCGATCCGAATTTTCGAGACAACCACGAAATAGCGAGAAAAATCTCCTGATTATGGGATAATTCATATTTAACTATCAATTATGGAAAAATCACCCTGTATATTATGGGTACTTTTCTCAAATCGTTTGAAAACAGGTGTGTCACGTCCAGGTTTTCCAGAAAATTAAATATATACTAGACACGTACCTATTTGAAAGCTATCCGCTGGCTGCTTCGAGCGTACTAATAAATAATAATGAAATTAACTAACTATACCTAAAGTAACGCTAATTTTCTGTAGGTGTGTGTGACTGGTCACAAAACTATTACAGATGATAAAGACGTACCCGAAGGTCAGCAGAACAAGGGACCTCTTCACATCGATATCATCTGAGGGCCTAGTGTAGGTAATAACTTGTTTTGTCTCGATCGCGTTTACGTTTTTCATCGCCATCCATTTCATACAAATGACGATGAAAACGTAAACCCTCGGAGACCCCTGCGATCTTTCACTCGCCGAAAGGTATGAATTAATACCTACTTACCCCCTTATTCATAAACGTTTGTTAACTTAACAAGACGCTAATAATTGTTTGTCCCTTTTGCTCTTATGGACACATTGTTAAGACCGAAAGGGACAAACGATTATTAGCGGCTTGTTAAGTTAACAAACGTTTATGAATAAGGGGGTTAGTATTTATAAATTATAAATAGTAGATGTTAACTTGATTAAAGGCTTCGACAGCTATCGACGGGGTGTCGATTGTGTTGTGAAGCTCCCGGTCCAGACGGCGCCGCATCCCGGTCAGCGACCGTCTGTCTCCCGGGCATGGGGGCTCCCGGGGAGCCCCGGGGGCGCCCGGCCCCGGCCGGCCGGTTAGTCGGCTCGGCGCGGAACCGTGGTACAATACAAGTGCTCTAAATATTACACCTTTGTGAGAGGAAGCTTTGTTTGTGTCGATGTCGATCGGTACTCTCCGGTCTCCGGACAGTTGAGATACAAGGATGCTTAGCCAAGTTGCCAATCGCTAGCGCTTGGTAGCGTATCGTAGTTTTCCCTCTCTGTCACTCTTGCATATTAGTGCGACAAAGACAGTTAGCTAACTTTCGTTTACGATTGACGATTAAGCGTTAGCGTTTGGCAACTTGTCTAAGCACCAAAGAAATATAAATTATCCGTGCAACGACTGCACTATAGCACATGATTAGTGCGACATCAGTATGTCGTCGCGACGTAGATTTATCCCTAGGTATTATGTATGTACCATGTACTATTAACATTTCCACCATAGAACCATGTCATATTATCTTATTGGTGGGGCCCTTACGGATACACTTCGACCCATCGGGATCTTCTGTGTATAGGTAAGTTTTTCTACCTTGTCATAGTTAGTTTGAAAGACAAAATGTACGACAGTTGCGTTGCTAGAATTTGATTTATAACGTCATGTTGACATGGTTCTACCGTAGAACTTCTACGGAGGGTCATGATTCCATTTTGTTCATAGTAGGTACTTAGTAAAAGACGGGAAGTGACGATTGCCGACATTACCGTATTTTTGTGTCCCGGGCAGCGCGGGGACACGGTTACGGTTCGGCAACGGGAACGCACGAACTGCGGCACGGCAAGCGTTTTCCCTAAGGCCTTGGTCGTACTGCACACGCCGCACGCAGCCGACAACGTTCCGTCGCACGCAGCGGGTGAATGGTGTGTTCGAGAATGCTCGGGAGTGGTCGTTTTCGCCCGCTGCGTGCGGCGTCCCCCCGCCATACATCATTCAGATGCTGCGTCCGACGGGACGTTGTCGGTAGCGTGCGGCGTGTGCAGTACGACCGTGGCCTAATCATTGCGTGTAATCCCAACTGCCCACGGCACGTTGCGCGTGCTGACCGCGCAATGAACAGAATAAAACGCTTGCTGCGCTGCAATCCGCGCGGCCGAACCGAGAGTGAGACAGCTATCACCATGGTGGCAGACACATCCGGCACTACCCGGGTCTTTGACCTGTCTGGAGCTCCAGACGACCGGCTGCCGGTAGAAGAGACCCGGGCCACCGGTTCTTGCCCACGGGTAGAAGGTTACGGCTGTATTGGGTGGTATAGTAAAAGTCATATCCTTTATTGTCTATCTTTCTGTCTCCCGGTTCAGACGCGTCCCGGGTCAGCGACCGACTCCCGGTTGAAGATACCCGGGCGTCCGGTTATTAGCCACGGCTTTGACAGTGTTGACGGGGTGGCTCAGTCATAGTATAGTCATATCCTTTATCGTCTGTCTTTCTCCCATCTCAGTCCAGTCGACACGTTCTATGGTCAGCGGTTAGCGACCTGTCTGGAGCGGTCGCGTCGGCTCCCGGTTGAAGAGACCCGGGCGTCCGGCCACGGGTAGAAGCTATTGACAGTATTGACGGGGTGTCATAGTCATATGCTTTATTGCAGACGACATATATGTCCCGGGTTCAGCGACCTGTCTGGAGCGCCCGCGACCGGCTCCCGGTTGAAGAGACCCGGTCGTTCGGTTATTAGCCACAGGTAGAACGCTTCGACAGTGTTGACGGGGTGGGTCATGCAGTCATAGTATAGTCATATACTTTATCGTCTGTCTTTCTCCCATCTCAGTCCAGACGACACGTTCTAGGGTCAGCGGTCAGCGACCTGTCTGGAGCGCTCGCGTCGGCTCCCGGTTGAAGAGACCCGGGCGTCCGGCCACGGGTAGAAGCTATTGACAGTATTGACGGGGTGTCATAGTCATAGTCATATCCTTTATTGTCCGTCTTTCTGTCTCCCGGTCCAGACAACACGTCTCGGGTCAGCGACCGGCACCCGGTTGAAGAGACCCGGGCGACCGGTTGTTATTCTTAGTCTTGGATAGAAGGCTTCAACAGTATTCACGGATGCCTCCCAGTATTATGTGCGGAAATCCTCATTGAATGTATAAGATTTACCGGCATTATTGTATACCTAGCTACAAAGTAAAGTCCGAGAAAAAAACACGACCAATGTCCTGGTTTTACGAATGTCGAGATGGCAGTCTTAACCTACCCCCAGACTTATTTGCACATTCATTTTGTCGTTAGAATTGTTCGCTAAGCGCACCGCTCTAAAATCTAAAACCAACTTAACTTTTTTTTGTACAATATTCATAAAAAAAAATGAACCCTCCATCTTCAGAAAATGGGGCTTCTGCTAATGCTACGACAAATTGCATCAAATTTATTAAAATCTTTACTATATCTACAGTAACTTTACTAGTTACCTATAGTGTAATGTAACTACTTAACTATAATACCTACGTTACAAAAGCCGCCAATCGAACATATTACTTTGGATTGGAATAAACCACGTGGAAGGAAATGTTACGATGATATCGCCAAGACTGCCATGTCGGCATCGGCGTCGCAGCTTTTTTAATTCAACTCGCCGAATTGCTGTCGTCAATCACATTTACTGTTATTGTGCCGGCGGCCCCATTAGACCTGCGAGGAGTGTGAGGCCTCCGCTCTTTACGTCGCACCTTTATGGCGGTAGTCACACTCGTCTTTCTCGAGCCGAAAAAGGTGTAACTAAAGGCGTTTATGTAATAAATACAAGCTAAGAGGAAAGGGAAAGAGGGATGGTGACTACTTTTTTGTCTAATGAGAGTCGTAAAGAAGAGATAAACTTAGTTATTAAAGTTAGGTACTTATTTGCATATAATAATACCTATCGTGCTATAAAATTAATTAAATTGATCACTTAACTATAATAATAAATAAACGTATCATTTTTATCTCAAGTCAACATTCTCACTTGAGATAAAAACATAATAAAATGACGAGAAGTGTGTTATACTTAGATCCCAGGCTTAACTTCGAGCCAATACTTATAGTAGCTGGGCTGGGCCGGGTCAGCTTCCGAGGAACCTCTTCAACATAATTTCACGCCCTGTCAAAGTAACTTTAGCGCTACTGAACGGAACAAGGCAGGACAGGACGCATCACCGCCAGGAAGACCGATTTACTACACCTAGACAGGTTGCTCGGAAAAGAAGTGTGTACTTACGTTACTCCTGAACTTGAAAAACAGCGACATGGGCGCTGGGCGGGCGGAGCCGTGGGTCGGGCCGGCGGGTCGGGCCGGCGTCGCGCCGACACTGCGCGCCGCGCCGCCGCCGCCGCCGCCGCCGCGCGCAGGCGCGCATCGACCCGCGCACCAGTCGCCGCCGTTCCGGGAAACACTTCGCTCACCTGATAAACATAGCTAGATGATTCGAAAACTTTAGCTAGTTTAAATTTAACAAAATGTGGCCGCTCTCGGCGTTGGCGTTGTCGGCGTTTTTGTCGGTGTCGGCGCGCGAGCTGGACCCGGCGGCGTGCGCGGCGCGCTTCGACGTGCAGCGCGACAAGATCATCCGCACCGAGGAGTCCCGCGAGATGGGCGCGCGCTACCTGGCCGAGCTGGACGTGGGCGCGCGCCAGGAGTGCCTGCGGCTCTGCTGCGAGACTGACGCCTGCGATGTCTTCGTCTACGAGGAGAAGGTCAGGACGCTAGGCCAACTATGTCGTGCGATAGCAAAACTCTAGGGATCTCTTATGTCACATTGGGTGATTCAGACGATAGACGATCCTGCGGAGCCTCGTATTTGTGGGCTGCGGTATATTTTCTTCCGTCTAATCAAACAGCTAGATCGAAGCGCGATATTTTGACCGTTCAGTCATTGGAACAATATTCACATCAATTATACGCTTCGGTGGCCCTATTAGAAGAGGAAAAATGTTGAATGTATGTTGAATCATTTTTGCACCATAATTTATACCGCGACTCGCAGAATATTCGATAATGTTCTGTGAGCGTAGTGCAAGCTGATAATTACATTTAAAAAAGGCTTAAAAGTCATGTGCCGTAAGTACCTATGGGAAATTAACCGATTTCACTGTCCAGTCAATGAAGTTGTTCGCTTTGCAGCTTTGCACCAACAATAACAATATGTATTGCCCACACCGAAGGATCCCTGAATAGTGAAACTTCTTAATAGAACTTCCTAAACCTCATCTCATTAAAACTTTCGTTAATCCATCTTTCTAAATAATTGATGGTTCAATATATTGTTTGTTGAAGTTCTGTACCGTACTGTTATTGTTAGGAACAGTTATAGCGTTAGTACCTATACCTAGTTAGTAGGTATCCTTTAGTTTCTGTTTTGTGTAGGTTTGTATTGTGTTAAGTCGGGTTACGAGCCCGCATTGCCGCGGGACGTGGAATGCGGGGTATTCGTGCTTCAATTGATAACAAATTGGAATCAATAAGCTGTGTTCTCCTTATCGGGTTCGTCGAGATAAGGAATTGGTACTTAATTATACGCGATTTTATTGGGTCGATAACAGTTTCAATGTTATTTTATGAATGTCAACAATGCCATAAATAAACATTTACTTTGTTCCTAAAAATAATCTGTTGTAATAGCCATTCCATTTTTATTTCATACTTATAATAGCCTTTATATCCTATGGAAGCCTGCCACGCCAGCGGATTCATATGTGTGTTGCCTTCCTATAATTTTCCTATTGAAGGTATCAAACTGTAGACCCTTGAGTAAACTCAGCCAGGCCTAATCTACTACCGCGAACTCTGATCCTACGGATTTGTCTCTATTACTCCAATGAAGTCGTTATTAGAGTAGCACAGACAAATCCTCGAAATTTGCGGCTTTCGTAGTTCGCGGCCGCGCCGCAGAGAGCGAATCCTTCTCAAGAAATATGTTCTTATTAAAACCTTGCACCCACAGAGCCCCGGCAGCTGCTACCTGTTCGCGTGCGGCCCGCCGGAGGACTTCCGCTGCAAGTTCACCGCGCACGGCAACTTCAGCAGCGGCGTGCTCGCCGTGGCGCGCCGGCGGGCCGAGCAGCAAGACAGCGCGCGCCTGGCGCAGCACGAGCGCGCGCTGGCGAGCCTGAGGTCGGTGGACACAGGGGACTGACGCTGCCAGTTCACCGCGCACGGCAACTGCAGCAGCGGCGTGCTCGCCGTGGCGCGCCGGCGGGCCGAGCAGCAAGACAGCGCGCGCCTGGCGCAGCACGAGCGCGCGCTGGCGAGCCTGAGGTCGGTGGACACAGGGGACTGACGCTGCCAGTTCACCGCGCACGGCAACTGCAGCAGCGGCGTGCTCGCCGTGGCGCGCCGGCGGGCCGAGCAGCAAGACAGCGCGCGCCTGGCGCAGCACGAGCGCGCGCTGGCGAGCCTGAGGTCGGTGTACACAGGGGACTGACGCTGCCAGTTCACCGCGCACGGCAACTTCAGCAGTGGCGTGTGGCGGCATATCGCACACATCGACAACCTATCTCAGTCCACTGCTGGACAAAGGCTTCTCCTATTACCATGGGCGACCGCAATAGTGTAGCCAATAAGACGACGCTGGTGCCCATAATCAATATTCAATAAATTAATGGTCACAAGTGGTAGTGGTGACAATTCAATCCCTTAGTCGATTGTTATACGACACTCATGGGAGGAGTTGGGCTGCTGATAGTGGTGATACATGTATTCTTATTGTCATCATGCGGCGCACACACTATACAATAGGGGGTGAGTGGTCTCATACGATATACTGTATAAATGACACGTCGTGTGACAAATGTTTGTCATCTCTTGAATTCATCTCATTTCCTCAAAGGTTAACTGGAAGGGATCCCTAACAGGGATGTTTACCTCTGTACGGTTCAATTTGATTTGTTTTTTGTGACCTGTGTCTTATCACACTCTAAAATATTTTGATACATACATACAATATTTAGAGTTAATGATAATACCTGCATAAAGGTGACAATGAAAAATACAGGGATAAACATTGTTATGATAACCCCTGTTGACAATATTGAGCAGCGCATATAATACGATGCTGACTAGGTAAAAATGTAACTGACAATGTTCAAAAGTTACTGACAATGTAGGTACTAAATTGAGTATAGTATTATTAAATATTTTCCCATCTTCTTAACTATCTTTCTTTCCAGCTTGTAACGTTACACGTACATGTTGTCATTTTTATATTAAATTCATTTAATTTTAATCTACTTTTCTTAGTCCTACATGGTGGTCAGATTTCCTTATTCTTGTCCTCAATTTCGCCTTCTTCGACATCGTCCCCGGAAACTTTTGGAACTCGCACATGTCTACCAAATATCTTCCCTTCCCAGATGAAAAATCAAAGTCAAAGTCAAACTATTCTTTATTCAAGTAAGCTTATTAATAAGCATTTTTGAATCGGCTGAAAAAATAGACACCGTATATTTTGACGCAAATCCTCTAACAATTTATTTTTTACACTTCAACAGAAGCGCGAGCACGACAACCGTCACGACGACGCCGACGACGACCGCGCCGCCGCCGCCGCCGCCGCCGACCCCCGCGCCGGCGCCGCAGTTGCCACCACGTAAGTTTCAACTTGTCAACTTGACACTATAAGCTCAACTTGACACTGTAAAACTCTTGAGCTTAGTAGCCAGATTTAGATTTTTGGCCACTTTGATTGCAAGCTTACGGCAGTTCAGTTCAATGAATGTTACACTGTTAAGCTCTTCCTACGCACTATGTATAACCTTAATACATATACCTAAGTATTACACCTAGCCGAACTGCCGCAGTGCATACATACATATTACTTCAACCAATTATATTAGCTACGTTCATTTATTTGTGTGCATTCACGCATGTGACGCAAAGTATAATATAGCCGCATGCCGACCCCATTTAAGATTTCAGCATGTAATTTAACTAAAAGCCAGTAGGTAACAAGAGCAACTAAATGCTTGAAATATTTTCATAAAAGTCAGGATAATTAGTATCTCCTGCGGAGTGAAAAGGTCAGGCGTGTTCGGCGAACCGACGCAGCTTGGGGTCGCCGGCCGCCGCTTCGGCCCGGCACTTCGCGAAACCCACGGACTGCTGTGGCAAAACCATTCTATGCGAGAGACCAATGTGGATCATCATTATTTGCAAACACGAAATGAAATAATGCTATCCTTAAACACCCCTGGAACGCAGCTGTCAAAAATTTGCTTGTCGGTTAATGCCTAAAAAAATTAACTTATTTCAAATTGTAGTCCAAATATCTTGTGACGGATCTGGCACTCGGCACTTCATGGGTTGATTCCGCATCTTCAACATTTTTTTCAAATTTATATAGACTGCATGGTATAAATAAATTAATGTACCTGTATAATCATAGTCAACCAATTGGAACCCTAGTGAACTCAATGGGTGCCTGTCGTGTCGCATAACGTCGATTGTCCTAAAATTTTTTGGCCGAGAATGTATGTTATGTATGGCATAATGTTACATGGCATACTACTTGTTTAGCCTACTTAATTTTGCGCATACACGTTTAAAATACCTACACCATATTTATTCTAATATTGATTACTCGAATGTCGAATGACCTAAAGCATAATAATCCTAATGTTCATTGTAATAAATATTGTTTTCCCTACTACTCGAACTGTCAATTTTCACTGCGCCTACTTTTAACATGTCCGAAATTTCATTCAAAAAGGCATTTTAATAACAACATGCAAAACGTTTGAAAAGCAGGGTGAATGGTTAAAAAAAATGTTCAAGTAATAAACCAGGGTAAAACCGACGTGGATTGGTTAGGTTTCGAAACTAGGGCGGAGTGAATGGCGTAGTCTTTAAATACTTAAGTATTTTGAATCAAGTTTACACATCCTCATACTTACAAAGCCAAAAAAAAGGGGGGACGGGGGGGCGAAGCCCCCCACCAGGGGGCTCGGGGGGCGAAGCCCCCCGCATTAAAAAAGAAATAATCTGAACATCCCCTACCTTAACCTGGATAGGTTCGTTAGGTACCTTTTATCCCTTAGAGCGGAAATAGAAGCCCCGCGCAGCGGGGCTTCGTCGACCGGTTCCCAGGTCAAAATTGCTCACTTAAATTCTTTGGACAACAGGGTGAATTATTTAGTAATAGTTAAGTATAAGGAATAAAAAAATATTTTTAAAGCTAGTTAAAGGTAGGTAATCACTATTAGTACATTAAATAGTAGGAACATCACCATTATGCACAATAATTTTTCGATACATATACATTAGACACGAAAATCATTAGGACAAACAATATTTAGGAACAACCAGGTTAGGATTAACAATTTCGGCATAGCAAAAATATGCGCAACAATGTTTATACCATTCATATTTCGGCGTAAAGTTGTTATGCGACAAATTTTTCGAAATAAAAACATTATGCCACCCGATATAGACCCGAACTCAATAATATCAAATAGACGTAGTTATACAATAGATTGTAAGAAATCTCTTACTATGTGCCTTTTTTGATATGGATTTAGAGTGACTTAAGGTTCCGAATTGTTCCAATTAGTTGATTTATACCGTGAATTCTAATTTGGAACAAAAATGAGTAAGTAGTAAAACAGTTGGCGGCAGAATCATGGACGTTAGACATTTAAATGTATTTATAACTAAGAATTTAACGCTGCTCAAATTAAGTGTTAGTTGCGAATCTGGAAGGCCAGCATATAGTCGTTGGAAATGGATTTGTGAATACCGTGTCGACTTGATGATCTAATTGTTTACTTCACGATGGCCGGCGGATGTTCCATTTAGTTAGGCGACTAAAGCAAGGTTTTCACTTAGGTACTATCCTAAGCGAGGATTCGTTCTGGGACAGATGAAAACAGGATTTCACATAGCAAAATGTTCGTTTGCCAGCCCACGAACGCGTGAATGTTCACTCAGAACAGTAAGTGAAAACATAGCTTTAGACGCATGGCAAACAACGGCATCACATCACACTGATCACACAATCTACTCTAACCTTCTTGTTTTGTTTTGATATCGCTAATCTAGTTCCCTGCATCAAACCCCCGTGAAGTTCACGGGTGGCTGGGTCCGTGAAGCTTGTGGCAATTTTAAAATAACTCTTTTGTAATATTGAAATAACGATAAAATAAATGTAGTGGAAAATTTAGAGTCATGAATGAAATAAGTGAAATATGTATGTAGCTTAGGCAACTTTGTTCACAAGGATACGCATAAAGGACTAATAAAGGACTAAATGTGAATAAAACCTTGTACGTGCCTTTTTGAAGAATCCAATATACCTATTGAGAAAATGTAAAAAGGGAATTCATTCCATAGTCGGAGTTTCCATGGGAAAAGTCATCAAGTTTCAATTCTTGAGCACTCATGGTATTAACCTAACAACTCGCAAATAAAACAAACATACCTATTTACATATTTAAAGGACCATTGATCCGAGCAAAGACCTCGGATGAGTCAGTGCCCAGCGGCCCAGCTGTGACTCACGGTGACAACCTAAACGCGGCCGCGTAACGGGACCTCCACAGATAATCCCACCGCGGAGTAATAAAATTAAGAAATCACGTCTAGCGCAATCCACGTATCGTTTGCTGACGCTGTTTCTGTATTCACAACACTATCACTAAATTCACCAGAATCCAGTATAAAGTGATCTCTAGATTCGCATCTACTTTACGCAGCCTAGCTCATACAGTGATCTTCTTATAGACGAATTGAAGAGGTACATAAATTTTGGTCATCGGTTTACGTTTGCAAGCACATTGGTTAAGAGCTCTGTTTGTTCGGCACTTAGTCATGCCTCAGCTACGTCAAGCCATTCCCAATGTGCACACACGTAATTTACTGCGCTATGCTTTGATTATGAAAACGGATGGACGAAGTTACTTAACAGAATTAAATTATGAAATAAAACTATGAAAACGGATAAACTCGCGTATATTAACTAATTTTAACTTCATTCCGACGTTTCGAACACTTTACAGGGTTCGTGGTCTGCGGATGACTGACAATGGAGGAAATTTGATAGATCTACCTCCATCAAAATAAGAAAGATAAGTACAAAACTACCCACCAAAGAAAAATTACTAAACCACAGACAATAAATTTTAAGGGTGGATGTACATACAAAATTTGCATAGTACTGGCAACTTTTTTAGTACTGGCAACATTTTTTCAAAATTATTTTAAATTTCCTTATTAATCAAAATTGTATGTTTTGGTTTAATGCATGATGATCTTAAGATGTACTACAAATGTTTTTTGAAAAGAGTTGTCCCGCTGAGTTTCTTGCCGGTCCCAATTTTGGGATACCTTCCTAACAATACAATCATACAAAGGAAGGAAATACTTCTCAGGCAGTGGCGTAGGGATAGAACCGGCGTAGATTATTTATTTTGTCTCTTGTCTTCATTCTGAAAATATTTGTAATGAATAACTAGCTTAATTTGCAAATTTTGTATGTACATCCACCCTTAAAATTTATTGTCTGTGGTTTAGTAATTTTTCTTTGGTGGGTAGTTTTGTACTTATCTTTCTTATTTTGATGGAGGTAGATCTATCAAATTTCCTCCATTGTCAGTCATCCGCAGACCACGAACCCTGTAAAGTGTTCGAAACGTCGGAATGAAGTTAAAATTAGTTAATATACGCGAGTTTATCCGTTTTCATAGTTTTATTTCATGAGTAATCCTCGCGGTAACCGAAGAAAATAGAATTAAATTAGTATAGTAAGATGAAGGCAAACATAGACATATAATCTGACCACGCAATCGCTAGAACACACATAGCAAATCCGCATGCAATAACTAGTACCTAATAATAACAATCAACCAAACACAAAGTTAGGTTCGTACTCGTACTCTCAGGACTACGAAACGAATCGTCTCTACAATTTTGACTTAACTTAAATTATGGCTTTCTATTAATCATTTAGAATGTCAATATACCTAAGTAGTTCCTAAATTTGTACTTCCATCTTAGGCAACTGAGAGTCGAGTAGAGACCCGTGTGAAATAGGTACAAGCTTTATTTAAACGAAGTGGGTTATCAGTGTTATCACACAAAAAACCTCGTTTAAGACCAAAGCAAATGTACTTATAATCATACAATGTGCTGTTGGTATCTGTATCTGTGGGTGAACTATGAAATGAATACATTTTGGTTTCTAAATTGGCTAATGCTTGCTAAAGTGCGTGTGAAATGACTTACCTAATATAATAATAATTACGTATGTTAAATCTAAGCAGGCATTAAACAGCCATAAAACGTTTGCAATAAATGTAGATTGTTATGCGTTCACGTAAGTAGTCATATAGTCACGATTTTATAATTTGAATAAGTAGGTAAGTGTGTTATATATTATGTTTTGGTACAAGCTATCAAAGATATTTAATTTTTAATATAACGGTTCTAGCTGGCAAATATTACATGATAAAAAATACGTACTTCTTAGCCACTCATTTGCTTCATGTGGCTTTTGTTAGATGTCTCTTATTTTACATAGACATAAGAATCAATCGCAAAAATCAAAGCAATTGAGTGGTTAGTTAAATTATAATATGGCTATGTTATGTATTTGCATATCTAGCATGTCTGTTTGTGGTCCAGCTCGCCGCTGCAGCCGCTACCAGTTCGAGTGCCACACCGGCGGCGAGTGCATCGCGGTGTACAACGCGTGCGACGGCATCCCGCAGTGCGCCGACGGCAGCGACGAGGCTCCCGAGCTAGGCTGTCCGGCGCCGCCGACTCGCGCGCCGACGCCGCCGCCGACACAAACACAGGTACCATCGCGGTGTACAACGCGTGCGACGGCATCCCGCAGTGCGCCGACGGCAGCGACGAGGCTCCCGAGCTAGGCTGTCCGGCGCCGCCGACTCGCGCGCCGACGCCGCCGCCGACACAAACACAGGTACCATCGCGGTGTACAACGCGTGCGACGGCATCCCGCAGTGCGCCGACGGCAGCGACGAGGCTCCCGAGCTAGGCTGTCCGGCGCCGCCGACTCGCGCGCCGACGCCGCCGCCGACACAAACACAGGTACCATCGCGGTGTACTACGCGTGCGACGGCATCCCGCAGTGCGCCGACGGCAGCGACGAGGCTCCCGAGCTAGGCTGTCCGGCGCCGCCGACTCGCGCGCCGACGCCGCCGCCGACACAAACACAGGTACCATCGCGGTGTACAACGCGTGCGACGGCATCCCGCAGTGCGCCGACGGCAGCGACGAGGCTCCCGAGCTAGGCTGTCCGGCGCCGCCGACTCGCGCGCCGACGCCGCCGCCGACACAAACACAGGTACCATCGCGGTGTACTACGCGTGCGACGGCATCCCGCAGTGCGCCGACGGCAGCGACGAGGCTCCCGAACTAGGCTGTCCGGCGCCGCCGACTCGCGCGCCGACGCCGCCGCCGACACAAACACAGGTACCATCGCGGTGTACAACGCGTGCGACGGCATCCCGCAGTGCGCCGACGGCAGCGACGAGGCTCCCGAGCTAGGCTGTCCGGCGCCGCCGACTCGCGCGCCGACGCCGCCGCCGACACAAACACAGGTACCATCGCGGTGTACAACGCGTGCGACGGCATCCCGCAGTGCGCCGACGGCAGCGACGAGGCTCCCGAGCTAGAGCAATGGATACTGAAGTACGTTAAGCCAGCAATATAAATGCGGATATTTTCGTGAAAATACGAAAGTAGTAATATTAATATGAAATGCATAACATCTGTCTATTTGATAAAAAAAAAACACTCGAATGTTAATTTAACTTTGCTGCAGCCTTCATTAAATTGTGAGGGTTTTTTTACATATTTATTTTAAAATCAGTAAAATGATAATTGTGTCGTTACAGGACATCAGCGTGGAAGGCGAGGGCGCCGGCGCCGGCGCCGGCGGCGAGCGCTGGCCGCACCGCCTCGCGCAGGCGCAGCCGCATCGCTACAACGCCAATGGTGCGATATGAGACCAGAGATAAAAGTATTTTTGTGGTTGTGGATAATATATTCTTGTACAAAATAAAGAGAAAATTTTGTGAGTGAGATTCAAAAATCACTCCCTAGATAGCATTTCTCAATAATTTTCGTGAAATATTCTGAGAAATTTGGATAGTTTAGATCGATATCCCTTATCAGTAGCGTACCGAATTCCAGCCGCCTGGAAGCTGGGAGGTCGAGCTTACCTACCCAACTAGTGTTAGAGTCACGAGGGCTGTCCCATATATTTCATTCCAAAATATATGTGAAAGCTTACACTTACCCACTGCGTACACATACGCCACAGGAATCTATGTTACTTATGTTCTTTGTTTATTAGCAGACGTGGGCAGCTCGCACATCTTCAGCCACAAGGGCGGGCTGCTGCAGCCGCCGCGCGAGGAGCCGCCCGCGCCCTTCTACGAGCAGCCCGCCTGGCCGCGCGCGCAGTGGCCGCAGCCGCAGAACGGTAACCGACTGGTTCCTCATGTTGTGTAATACACATGCTAATGCAGACGTGGTCAGCTGCTGCAGCCGCCGCGCCCTTCTACGAGCAGCCCGCCTGGCCGCGCGCGCAGTGGCCGCAGCCGCAGAACGGTAACCGACTGGTTCCTCATGTTGTGTGTTGGCAGACGTGGCAGCTCGCACTTCAGCCACAAGGGCGGGCTGCTACAGCCACCGCGCCCTTCTACGAGCAGCCCGCCTGGCCGCGCGCGCAGTGGCCGCAGCCGCAGAACGGTAACCGACTTGTTCCTCATGTTGTGTGTTGGCAGACGTGGCAGCTACATCTTCAGCCACAAGGGCGGGCTGCTACAGCCACCGCGCCCTTCTACGAGCAGCCCGCCTGGCCGCGCGCGCAGTGGCCGCAGCCGCAGAACGGTAACCGACTTGTTCCTCATGTTGTGTGTTGGCAGACGTGGCAGCTACATCTTCAGCCACAAGGGCGGGCTGCTACAGCCACCGCGCCCTTCTACGAGCAGCCCGCCTGGCCGCGCGCGCAGTGGCCGCAGCCGCAGAACGGTAACCGACTTGTTCCTCATGTTGTGTGTTGGCAGACGTGGCAGCTACATCTTCAGCCACAAGGGCGGGCTGCTACAGCCGCCGCGCCCTTCTACGAGCAGCCCGCCTGGCCGCGCGCGCAGTGGCCGCAGCCGCAGAACGGTAACCGACTTGTTCCTCATGTTGTGTGTTGGCAGACGTGGCAGCTACATCTTCAGCCACAAGGGCGGGCTGCTACAGCCACCGCGCCCTTCTACGAGCAGCCCGCCTGGCCGCGCGCGCAGTGGCCGCAGCCGCAGAACGGTAACCGACTTGTTCCTCATGTTGTGTGTTGGCAGACGTGGCAGCTCGCACTTCAGCCACAAGGGCGGGCTGCTACAGCCACCGCGCCCTTCTACGAGCAGCCCGCCTGGCCGCGCGCGCAGTGGCCGCAGCCGCAGAACGGTAACCGACTTGTTCCTCATGTTGTGTGTTGGCAGACGTGGCAGCTACATCTTCAGCCACAAGGGCGGGCTGCTACAGCCACCGCGCCCTTCTACGAGCAGCCCGCCTGGCCGCGCGCGCAGTGGCCGCAGCCGCAGAACGGTAACCGACTTGTTCCTCATGTTGTGTGTTGGCAGACGTGGCAGCTACATCTTCAGCCACAAGGGCGGGCTGCTACAGCCGCCGCGCCCTTCTACGAGCAGCCCGCCTGGCCGCGCGCGCAGTGGCCGCAGCCGCAGAACGGTAACCGACTTGTTCCTCGTGTTGTGTGTTGGCAGACGTGGCAGCTACATCTTCAGCCACAAGGGCGGGCTGCTACAGCCGCCGCGCCCTTCTACGAGCAGCCCGCCTGGCCGCGCGCGCAGTGGCCGCAGCCGCAGAACGGTAACCGACTTGTTCCTCGTGTTGTGTGTTGGCAGACGTGGCAGCTACATCTTCAGCCACAAGGGCGGGCTGCTACAGCCGCCGCGCCCTTCTACGAGCAGCCCGCCTGGCCGCGCGCGCAGTGGCCGCAGCCGCAGAACGGTAACCGACTTGTTCCTCATGTTGTGTGTTGGCAAACGTGGCAGCTCGCACATCTTCAGCCACAACATACCACAGAATGGTAACCAAGTGTGAGGTCTGAGTGGCGAGCGTCGGCCGGCGCGTCTGGCGGGGCGGGTAGCGGCGCCAAGAGCGTCTGAAGGTTTTGACACTTTTGACCGGCGTGCACGGCGGCCACGCGCATACGATTGCATTTGTATAACATGGACGCTCCGCTTGGGTCTATTCAGGCCTTAGACTAAGATCACTAAGACCGACAATACACAGATTTCTTCAAGCAGTAATTTTGTTAGAGAAATGAGGCCGATTGCAAAACGGGATGGACTGCTTGAAGCGGTCCGTTTAAACAGATCTAACTTGTTCCAGTAAGTCGAGCTAATCACATGCCTGTATATAGTTAAATGAATACGTTTTTATGATTATCCAACTCCTATTAGTCGCGTGTTGATGGCAGTAGGAATTCATTTGTCATCATCCCAACTGTTCTTGTGGGTGTCGTAAGACCATTAGTTTAAAGAAGATTGATGATGGGCAGCAGTGTTTTCATAGTGGAGTCACTACTGTGATCGCCAATCCGCTAGCGCAACGTGGCGGTTATGAGCATTTACCTCCTAATGCGTACATACGCCTAGTAAATAGAGGGTTTACATCTAGCTCTGTAGATGCTGATGATGATGTAATTTTGTCAGTGATGGACTCCGGCTGGGGCGGCTACGCGCGGCCCGAGTGGCCGGAGCCCGACCCGCGGCGCGCCTGGCCCGTGCCGCAGATCAGGCCCGAACCGGTAATTAATTACCACTAAAACATGTTTTTTTCATCTTTTATCCAATGTCATTTTCATTCGCCATTTCATACCTAAAAATCTCAAGCTCCAACAGTCAGAAGATAGATAAAGCTCAAAATGTACTAAAACAAAAATGAATTGCGTAACGTTAACTATCTAATCTAGTACAACTCTAGATGTTCCAAGAATAGTGAAATTATGCGAATTTGTTTTTAAAAATGTTGTAGGTAGTAGTTAGAACCGGTTTTGTTGGAATAACCAGTCAATTAAACAATAAATATTACCAAACGACGACTTTAATTATACACAAAACTTTTAAATTTGCTTGGGAGCAGGACATTCCGGTATACATCCCCTCAAAGACGATGCCGGAGCTCCCGCTGACGTACGGCGGGCAGCACACGCTGCGCGACGCGCCGAAGAAGGGCCCGCCGCCGCCGCCGCCGCCGCCGCCGCCGCCGTCCACGCCGGCGCCCGCTCCGCCGACCGCGCCGCCGCCGCCTAAACGGGAGCCCGACATTGTGTCCAATAAGTCTCCTAAACAAGAGGTAAGTAAAGTACAATGATTCTCTATATTTTAAAACTTGTCAGTTGTTTAGACTTTACGTTGTGAGCATCTATGCGTCATCGTAATAGTATGAATTAGGCGCTAGGAATTGAAAATTAAATGTATTTTATTTATAAAAAAATAAAATGTGAGGGGCTAGATCACGCATAGAATATTCACCAAAATGGGAACAGGACGCTTAGCCAAGTTGCCAATCGCTAACGCTTAGTAGCGTATCGTAATTTTCCCTCTCTGTCACTCTGGCACATTAGTGCGACAAAGACAGTTAGCTGCCTTTCGTTTACGATTGACGATTGAGCGTTAGCTATTGGCAACTTGTCTAAGCACCCAGAGCCTTTTGGTTTCCTTAAAAATGCGATTTATGATTTATATTAACTAATAACTATCCCCCATGATTTAATATGAATATATATTATATGATATGTAGTTCTTCATAATACCATAGCGAAGCGGTATATTTTGAGCTACCTATTAAGCTAGTGATAGAGCTAAGCTTGATCTAGAATATAACCGCTTTATTCATCAGACGATTTCTAACTTAGCAACTCGATAAGTATTGTTTGTCCCTCCCTGGAGTCCCTGGTCTTATTAATATGCCCATAATACTGAAAGGGACAAGAGATAAGTTAGTAGATGTTTATGGATAAGGGGGCTAATGTTTAAAATTTACTAATATCTCCCATGCTTATTTCTTATGGGTGTCCATCTCCATAATGGAGGCTGTCAATTGTGAGCCACCTAACAAGATAGCAGCAATTAAAGTAGTAGTAATTGTGAAAGACTAAAGTTTGATGTAGAATTTAAAGGTGGGTCCACGCTAGGCGAGCCGTGCACGAGCCGAACATGAGCAGAGCCGTTCTTGGTTCGTCGTTCTTGGTATCAAGCGTGGCGTATAACGAATCTACAACGAGCACTTTCCTCAAACGAAGCGAGTCCCTTTGTGTTGTGTTGGCCGAACGCAGCCGAATACGAGCGAAACGTTCGGAGCGTGCTCGTTGGAGGCTCCTAAGTCGGTCCAGTTTAGACAAATTGTGTTCGGCTCGTGCTCTTGCTCGGTACCTTAAGAACTAAAGTCAACGACTGGTCCGTAGCCTCCCTCGGCGGCGGCGCACGGCGCAGGCGCGGACATCGAGGTGCCGCGCTACACCGCCGCGCGCGCGCCGCACTTCCTCAGCGACGAGCGCGACGGGCTCAGCGACCACCCGCCCGCCGCCGTGCTGCTGCTGGTGCTGGGTGAGTTGGCAGCTGGCAGACGTACCATAAGTCACGTTGGTGACACATACGGGGTCGGCAGCCCCCTTGGCGGCGCCAGGATTTGAACCCGGAAGCTCCAGCTTTGTAGGCAGTCACTATGGAGTATGGACTGATCTACTGAGGCGTTATAAGCAGGGACCGGAAACCGGTATTTTCTCTATATAAAAAATAACTGTTATTTCTGTTCTTCGGTATAATTATACATTCTAAGTTAATGAAGTAATTTAAAAATACGATGTTGTAAACTATCTACATAAAATATTCGAGTAGTACATAAAAAATTAAGTGCAAAACATTTTATAATATTGGGCTATTTCGAGGTTTTTCTAAAATACCGGTTCCGGTCCCTGGCATTAAGTGCATCTATTTTCAGTATTACTTACCTATAATACAAGCACAATTTGTTACGCGTAGTTACAAGCAAATTTGAGAAGTAATTATTGTCGGCAGGCGTACTGATGACAACCGCCATGTTAGTGCTGGCGGGCTGCCGGGCGCGCGCGGCGCGGCGGCGGCTGCGGCGCGGCAAGTCGCCCTTCGCGCACGACGCCGACTACCTCGTCAACGGCATGTACCTGTAGGCGCGCCGACGCCGACGCCGACGCCGTCGCGGCCAAAACGCCGACGGCGGAAAAATACATGTCTGACTTTTAGAAAAGTGATGAGTTCTGAAGAAGACCAAGTTGGTTGGCTGATTAACGAAACGTCCTGTAGCATCCTTCGCAAAATGCTAGATTTGATGTGTTCATTAAACAAATCTAGACGCTTTTTACCTGAATGAAGACTTTTCAAACCCTTCTAGTCATTAGGTAAACTACAGCTACTTAATCGTTAATTAATTAGCAGCGGCTCTACCGCGAAAAACGAAAATCGTAAATTTCGAGGACTTGTCTCTCTCACTCTAATGACGCCTTCGTTTGAGTGATAGAAAAATCCTCGAAATTTACGAATTTCGATTTTCGCGGTAGTACGCCAGGGTCGATTGCAAAAAAAATGTATAGGTCTTTAATGAAAACAGTTGGACAGGGTTACCTATACTATAGGTACAGTTTGTTGTCACTAACTTTCGTGACACAATTGACGCGATCGTAATTTTTGTTTTCATTAACTATGTACATTTTTTTTGCAATCAGGGTGCTTAGCCAAGTTGCCAATCGCTAACGCTTAATCGTCAATCGTAAACGAAAGGCAGCTAACTGTCTTTATCGCACTAATTGGAAAGAGTGGCAGAGAGGGAAAATTACGTTACGCTACTAAGCGTTAGCGAATGGCAATTTGGCTAAGCATCCAGCAGCGACTTGGGGCCTGGTTCTGAAAAGATTGTAAGTTATAATACATGTGGAACTCTCTTTTTAACACCATTAATTAGATGCATAAGCACTTCCACACTTGTACTATTAACAAGTTTCAAGCTTTTGGGAACTGGGCCCCAGGTGTGACGTCATGTTTGTGAAGGTAAAGCAGCTCGGTCCTTCTGAACCGAACCGAAAGTGATATCTAAGATATATCTTATACAACGTTCAAATCGTATCAATTTTGAAGGTACTTACTAAAATAAATTCTTTAGATTTGGAAATCCCGATGTTCCGAGATGTGCTTTTTGGCGGGACAGTCGGAGTTATTTTGCGATTGTAACTAGAACAAGTAGGCGATCATTTTAAACGAATGTTAACTGTTCTGATATCAAGTTGTTGTAACGAATTAAATGATAAGATTTAATCACAATTTTAATATTTTCTTAAAATGAAAATATCAAAGATGGGATAGGTAATAAGTGAGTTTTACTTACCACTATTTTATTTGTGCCATGTCCTATATAATTATCAGTGGTCGGATATCCCGGTGCAACACCAGGGGATACCCAGTAGAAAAGTTAATATGGATATGACCTAAATTCCCGGGTTTAGTTTGAAAAAAAATATATAGATCTGATAGGTATACTTAAAAAGGCAGCTCAAATTGCGAACATAAACGAAATCTTTGGGCGTTTTCACAAACCGTTGTTCAAAACACTTTTTTTTAATTCGGACAAGTTTGGGCTTGTTCGACTCAGGATCACGAGCTCTTTTAATTCTGATAGGAGAAAAAAACTGTCCCACAATTTTCGTATATTTTTAATTTCTTCCATTACGCTATCGCCATACAAAGTCTATAAAAACGATAGCGTAATGGAAAAAAAAAAACATTTTTGGACACTTTTTTTCTCCTAGTAGGATTGAAAGAGCTCGTGATCCTAAGTCGAACAATCCCAAACTTGTCCGAATTAAAAAAAGTATTTTGAACAACAGTTTGTGAAATCTGAAGTGTATCTTTACAAATTTGCTCCACTGACATGCGTAGAAGTGGAAAGGACTTTTTCGGCGTACAAATGGATTTTAGATGTGAAAAGGAATCGATTGAAAATAGAGAATCTAGAGAAAATAATTATATGCTATTTTAACTTAATAGAGCCTAGTAAGCTATAATTCTTTCCTAAAATACATATATTTACTCTAATGTGTCTGCATAGGTGTGTCAAGTCTTCATGCTTAAAAATGTTTGATTTTATGTTACATACACGAGGATGTTTAATCCGTAACCAGGTATATTTTTTCTAACTTAGTAATTGATGACCTCAGGAAGACCATGCACCATTTAGTGGTTATTGGATACAATTTTTCTTTAACTTTAAATTAATAAAATTTTGAGGTATCTGCGGGAGACCTCACCTAAAATGTTTAATTTAGGCTGGATATGAATATTGTTTTAATCCTGATCACGGATTAAAATAATCGTGTATTATATGATATTTCTGTTTTTTTTACGTTCGCAATTTCTAGAAGTGGAACCTATTGTGTCTTAGTAAAAAGCTTCTATTTTTAAAGCTAAACTCTTTTATTTAAGAATATTCATACCAAAAGGCTATTTGGTACCTATCTTTTAAAATAATTGTCGAAATCGCATAATAATAAACGCTTGTATGTACATGCACTTATTTTGCGTTACAAAATATTACTAAACTTTACTGGATGTAATTTTGTGGAATCCCGTGGTATATCCATATTAGTATAATGTTTGAGGTCATTCACCCCTTGTTGCACCGGGATATCCGACCACTGATAATTATGAAATAATTAGTCTTGTCTAAGTATCTACCTATCTATGAGTCAGTTGAATAAACTTATTGAATCCGCCATATTTTTTCAAAAGTTTGCAATTGTATAGAATAAGTAATAGGTTCGGATTTGAATTGCAAATTTTAGAAAAAATATATGTTTACGATTTTGCAGTACCACTAACTTACTACACAAATAAACATCATAGAGCTCAGTTAACAGTGGTACAGTTCAAAGTATTCTGTGATCTCTAAGTATGATTGTCAATTCCTCATGGTTCTTTTCAAACCGTTGGTTCAACAAAGTTAGGTACCATTTCCCTTGTGTAGTATACTCAAAGTAAAAAAATTACAAGTTATAAAAGGATATGTTATCTTATCTTATTTACCTACCTAGGCTTAAAGTATCTCCAGTGATCGGATTAAGTTTCCAAATAAATAATTATAGATCTGTTAGCAGTGGTTTTATTTTATTGCAACTACGAATCCCTGTAGGTACCTACAGATAAGTACAGTATATTTAGAAATCCAATTGGAACACTTAGGCTACTCGAGAACTATGTGAAAGTAAATCTTGAAATCGGGTCGTATGATTTGCCTAACTTTGCTTGCTACTTCTCATTTTGACATGGTTCTGAGTGGCGCAGGGTTCCATTGTAGAGTGCTACTGTGGCTAACTATTGACCCTAACAATCTAAAAAGTCTTACTTTAACTACCGTAGTGATTTTGAGTCAAAATAATCTAAATCTTACACTCCCTGCATAAAGTTGAGAATAAATACTCAACGTCTGTGAGACGGCCAGCCTGTCAGTTAATGGAAAAAAATATTTAGAAAATTGTGCAAAGTGACTTATTTTTGAGTGTGCTGTACGTTAGCAGTGTTAAAACAGTAGGTATCTACTCGTATAACTGATGTAAAATATTCAATTGATAACACAAACATCAGGATATTTAATTCAAATGACACCAGAAATGAAACAAGCTCAATAGTTCAACATATTTTTATTCACATACTGTCACAGTCAATTTCACATAACAACGTAAGTAATGATATGTATGAGGGACCGTCGGGCAGTTCGCTTGTCTTCCGCCCGGGTAATGTTCTGTTTTAAAAACTTTCATTTTAAGACACGAAAGCGTTAACTTTAAAGGGGTCGTTTAGAGAGGCGGTAAGTACAGTCAATGCCATGATCATATTAATAGATTATTAAAAGCTATTTGTCTATAATTGAAATTGTTCGATGTTAATAAGTACCCAATTAGTATCAATCAACCCTTCTGTCTTATGCAAAAACTGTACCTACAGTACCTACGTAAGCGGATATAAAATCAAGAGTAAGTGGTATTTAGGTAATTGAGGTGTCTAATTGCAAGACATAATGCATAGAATAAATGCGACATATTCCATGAAGAACATACCTACATTTGGTGAACAGAAATAGATGAAAAATTACCACTCGATATTTGTATGGCAACGATCAAAACTTATCAACAAGCAACCATGAGGACAAGTCGACAACGAGAATTCGTCGGGGATAGTGAAATACCGCGTAAATACCAAAACAAGTAGAGTTCAAATATCAAACAATTGAGACTCAAATTGAGCATAATTGAATTTGTTAGTTACGCGGTATTGCACTATCCCCGACGAATTGCAAAAATGTGATATATCTACATTTTAAACACAAAGCTCTTGTTTCCATGTACGTACTTAAAAATTGTCTAACTTACTAAAATATTATCGAACCGGGTATTAAGTCGAAACATGTCGAGCAATCTTCGACTTAAATACGCGAGTAGGTAACCCGGTTCGATAATATTTTAATATGTTAGAGTCTCACGTTAGTTATAATTCTAAAATTGTCTAACTTATATGAAACTGGGTTTTGTAACTGGATAAAATATGTGAACGTTCCGCGTGTCGTCAACAACAACACAGTGAACATTAAAAATGTATATTCAATAACTGTGGCCCTAGTGCAAAACGGTATACCACCCCGGGGCTTCTGAAAGGGTATAAGCTTATAATAAGTGCATATATACCTATACCCTTCGCCAGTAGGTAGAATCTAAGAAAAATGTAAGCAAACATGGCTGCCTTTCCATAGCATTTGACGTCTTTGACACGTATCGTGAAACACGTTCGCAGAAATATTTTTACGTTCATACCAATAATATGATGTGTTTACATTTTTTTAGATCCTGCTGACGAATAGTACAGCTTTCCAAAATGGCCGGCGAGTCATACAGTTTTCAGCTAGGGCCACTTACATTAGTCTTATAATTATCCTATCTACTGACTACACAGTCTCGGCCCATAGTCCCGCGGGCCCTCTCCGGCGAGAGGGGAGCCATAGTCACGCTGGCTGCGGGTTCTCATATTATATAAATATCTACAATAAACATTTAAACAAAATGCGTCGTAATAATATATAATTCGTCCAATTTGCAATTCACAATCGTGTCAAAACATTAGAGTAGTGGTTTACGCAAAATGCCATATATTCCTACATCAATCTAAAAGCCGTAAAAAATTACATCAGTGTTCACTCCACTCCAATACACAATTCTAACCTTACTTGATGATGATAATGTTATGAACTCCACTCATTTCATTCTCATTGAAACAAACAATAACTGCGTAAATCGGTCCAGCCGTCTTCAAGAAAATGAAATAAATACGGTGAAAAAAAACGGCGACTGACCAACGCAAAATTCAGTGTTGAGCGTAGGTAACCGCTAAATGTTTCATATCTTAGTCTGACATAATTTAGCAACATTACTGAGTAAACCACGCAATAAATATATTCATACATATATCACAACATCTACACGATCAAACCAATTGACAAGTGTGTGCAAGTTGCAACAACATCAACAATCTAAATAGCTCTTGCACTGCCCGCCGAAGACCATACGACAACTTAGGTCGGTCGTTACAAACTTTACAAACGTCAGCAGCTTACTGTAAAATTGGAAGTCCATCATAATATTGTAGTTTTGTAGTACAAGAGAGTTAAGAATGAATGTATGATTAAGTAATCAAATATTTTGTCGGCGTCGGCGTCATCTCGGCGTCGGCGAAAGGCACAATCGGCGTGCGCAACACACACCCACATAAACACTGACATACGTCACTAGGTATATTTATTATTAAACGACTCTGCCCTTAAATATGACACATCATTCAAGTCTGGCTTAGTCTAAGTACAGTTGTTGAGTTGAAAGCTGTGTCGTACTAGAGAGCGCTGAGCAAGAAATATTTTTTACGTTAACCGATTTGGGTCCACCGCCAATTCATAATCATCTATCAACTGACGATTATCTATTATTTTTATTAATTGATTTATTAGAAAGAAACAAAACCCGTAATAATTAATCGGGATATGATAAATGTTCATGAATAAGCGGGTCAATATATAAAGTATATTTTGGAAGTAAATAGTAAAAATATGTACAGACAATAAGTTTTGAAATATCCTCCATCAGAGAAAATTTAATTATCAAATGTCAACCAAGTTATTCCTCTTACGCTTCAATATTGTATGATGATGCGCAAAGCGAATAACTTTGTTGTCATTTAACGTGGAACTGACGAGGAACTTCTTAAGCCCGAGGAATATTCAACAGGTCACAAACCTTTAGGAAGGAATCAAAAGTAATCAGAATCACAAACTTATAGTATACACAATGTATAAGAATCATAAGAATCGCTCTGTATCATGTCAGTCGAGTGGTTTGTTCACTCAAGTTAAGGCCATTAATAGTTCATATTTAGGTATCCTAGCGAGTCGCTAAACCCTCTCTTAGACTAGTGGGGTGCACCTGTCACCAAACCTTCTGTTAGCGTTAAGTTCGTTCGCTAACATGTATTGTATAGCAAGTTTCATAGTAGTCTGCTTAGTATTGTTGACGGCCTGTCAAGTTTGGTTGGTGCAACCCGCTCTTAATATGTAATTATTTACATACATGTATAAACAAGGCGAAAACTAGCACTGGTATGAAAAGGAAAGAATCGTAACAAAATATTGCTTCGATTGGTCAATATTATAAAGCTTGCCAGTAATTAATAATGATAAAACAATTTCAGAAAATATATAAATTACATGGTCAAATAATATTTTAAAATACATATTTTAGACAACTTAATTTTCGATCTTTTATCAACGAAATAGTAAAAGATGATGTTTAATACCAATAGGATATGGTTGTTCAAATATTTCACAGAAAATTAAATTATTAATAAGCAAATTAAATAGAACTGCATGCGAGTAGACTGTAATAGAATTGCATCGTTGGCAAGAAATTATGATTGTTTACTAAGTTTTAGTAAATATTATATAAAAGCGTAAGAAAATGTATCTTTTTTTTTATGATTACAATTTATTTCGACTGTCGATTTACAAATAAAATATAAAATTTTAACAATTTTAAACAGATCATGACATGTTAACAATAAATAAATTATTGTGAATTAAATGTCATTTTATTCTCACGCACTCACACGCGGCGTGGGATCGACTAACATTCTTACTTATTCTAGTTCGGAATGACGTTTTGTTTCGTATTGTTTTTTTTCCTTTACGTCAATGTGGGGAATGCGTAATTTATTAGGAGACGAACGTAAGATGATATCTAATCTAAAAGTGCGTTTAAACCAAAAGAGCATTCGCTGTTCTAGCGCTCGTTCTAAGAAGTCAACCAATCACGTTTTGTGTACCGATCGAATTTCGTAGAGTGGGAGGTTAGAACAGCGAATGCTCTTTTAGTTTAACCTCACCTTAACTGGCGACATTCGGTCACGCCGTCGCCGACTCACCTATTATCCCGTGTCGGCGCGGCGGGCCTCGGCGGCGTCACAGCGGGCGCGGCTCCTGGCGCGCGTGGTGCAGCTGGCAGTTCTCGCGGTACAGGTCGGCGACGAGCGCGTCGGCGGCGGCGAGGCGCGCCAGCAGGCGGGCGGCGGCGCGCTCGGCGTGCGCGGCGCGGGCGCGGAGCTGCGCGTCCGACGCGGCGGCGGCGCGGCGCCACGCCGCCGCTAGTGCCGGGCACGCACAGCCGCCCTGAGAGCGCAATCATGAATTAGTCCAATCCATAATGAGCGGGCGGCGAGGGATATTCTGGGTTATTCCCACCTGTTACCACCAACTTGACACCAGTGGTAACAACTGGGAATTTTTTTCCCACCTGTTACCACCAGAGTACTTGGTGGTAACTACTGGGAATTGTTTTCCCACTAGTTACCACTAAAATATTTGGTGGTAACTATTGTGAAAAAGAATTCCCAGTAGTTACCACCAATTACTTTAGTGGTAAGTACTGGGAAAAATAAATCCCAGTTGTTACCACCAAGTACTTTACTGGTAATGTGCTTGTTTTTAATAGAATATACACAAAATACTTCGCCAGTTATTAATAAGGAGCTAATTTTATGAAAATTACTTTATTTATAAAATATCTTATTAACCATCGAATTTTACTAAAAAATTAATACATTTTGAAAATATTTTATAAACTTTTTTTTTTAATATGTTGTCAGTATTACCTACTCTAAATCTGAACCAAAAATATTAAGAACTATGTACAGGAGCATTTCTATTCTTCTATTCACCCATGTAAGAATTCGTTAACAGATAGTTACATTTTCAATGTGTGTTTATCTGTAGATACATAAAAACATTACGTTATCACAGTGTATTATAAACCCATTTTGTCTCACCTTGTTTTTTTTTGCAAAAATCCATAGTCAACAAGGTTTCAAACAGAAGACTAAAACTCCGACTTCACTATGGCGCTATTATAACTACTACAAGGTTTTAGGTACAGTCGACAAAAGAGCGCCCTTTACAGGCCCCGCACACTAACAAGTTATCTCAGACGCACGACACACACTGCGAAGAAGTCCTGTGCTAGTGTGCGTGATAGTTCAAATTTAAGAACTTGTATTTTCTACCTTATCATAATTATCATAAAATTTACTTTACAAAATAATACAGATTTTAGAAATATGTTCGCACTGTAAGACCATAATACATTGATTCAAGATTCAATTTCGCCTAAAGTCAAAAAAATATGTCGCCTTATTTTATAAAAGGTTATTGTCTAGTTTCACGTTAGTTACAACTTTGTGTCATTAGTATTAAGGTTCAAAGTTAATTATATTTAATATCGTAGGCTACCATTCAAATTCTTTGACGCCAATTACCTTTACTTGAATGAGGTGGATATTTTATTAATCTACCCGCAATATATACATATCGTTATAACAATATTGTGGGTAATGGGTATGGCATTAAATTTCATTTCATTGCTAACCGACCTTCGTTGCAAGCATTGTTCATTTTACTTTCTTGTTACCTATTGATTTTGATTGTTTTGTATTAACATGGAGAATACGCGTATTTCGGATTGAAATGGGCCGAAATTATTATTATATATTATTATTCATAAACAGAACGTTTCGTTAAGTGAAATCGCACGAAGATGAATGATATCAGTAAGTAATACTCTTAGATAGCTACTTATTAAAAGAAACGCATGGTTTTTGTGTGAATAAGTAATTTCAATTAAAAATATAATCATTTACCTATTATTTATCTAGTACGAGTATATTGACACGTTTGACGTTCAGTTATTTACGAAACATGTTAATCTTATACTAAATTTACTTTGCAGAGACCAACAGTGCAACTATGGGCTGTGGGTTCGCCGGTTTGCTGAGACGGGAAATGTGAAATCAGAGCATTTCGGCCCGAATCCTGGAGCGTATACTGACGCGTCTATGCTTCATCAGGACGTTGTTGCGTCACATTCAAACGACCCGTTTCTCAGCACCCGTGTGACAGCAGCCAGGCATGATGTGATCTTGCAGACCGTGCGGAACCACTTTAAGCGCGGCTGGATAAAGATGTCGAAGACCCGCGAAAAAAATTGCGCTGACAAGGGACCACATAGATAACAGACTGCGATTTGCAATGAAATATCTAGACTTTGATTGGTGTAATAACGTAGTGATATTTACCTACTGACGAAAAATCGTTTAAGTCGGATAAAGACGGACGTAAAATTTTGTGGAGAAAAAAGGTGAGCGTTATTGTGAAAAAAACTTTTTACCGTGTACGGCTAGTGGTAGTTTGACTCTAGGGTATTGGGGCTGGATGTCATCGATGGGGCCCGGGGAGCTGGTGCAAGTTGGAAGTCGCAATAATAGTAAAATGTAACTTTATAAAATGCGACCCAGGTCGTGTTATGTTGTGACTAGTATCCAATTTGTTCAATTGATTACTTTATTTTTACTTTGATTTGTTAGATCAAGTGAACGTGGGCTAATTTTGTAACCGAAAATATAGATAGTTTGAATTAAAAAAAAAAAACAATACAAAGATTGTCTTCATAACATTCAAAACAGTTGATTTCACTATAAAATATAAAACTGGTGACATAGCTAATGCATGTTTGTTATTTACATAACGTTCGTATGATTTACAATAAAATTGAAATAATCTAGCACTGCCTTATTATATTATCTCGCCGGATTACACGATCAGAAAATATAAATATTAAAACAATTTATTGAATTAGTCAACCTTTGAATTTTTAATAGGTTTTTACTTATTTTTTTTTACTTAACAGATATTTAAAATGCCTAATCATTCTACCATAATATTTTGCCTAACATACAGGCAAATATAGGTATATAAAATTGAACATCGTAAATCTAGATCTAATTAATGTTTTTGATTTGTATTATGTGATGTGTATCTGTATCTTTTTTTCAATAGTGTAATTTTAGTTTCATGACGCATTGGTGTTGTGCTGTAATGTCATGCCACTTTTGTTTTAATAAATAAATAAAACATTATTATTATGTAAAATTGTATGAGAAAAAAGATTTTGATATGTTTGAAACGTTCCTGACATGACTTTAAATCATTTGATAGTCAACTAGTTAATGGGCAATCCAATGTGTTTAATGATGTTATTGCTGATGAAGTTAGTTACTAACTAACTGACAAAGCATGCTTATTCATTTGACCATTGATAAGCTCAAAAATATATATTTTTAAAATTTTTATTTTATTTATTACTTTCCTACTTTTTCTATCATTTGCTGAGAGACGAATGTCGAACATCTCATATCCGGTAATTTCTCTTGGTGGCAAAGTTTTAATGTTTATTTTACTAAATATGCAATTACAGCATTTTAAAATATTAAAAGCTGTAATTTTATTGCTCTAGAATATGTTACGATTAGAAATTTACATATAAATACCAGTTTATGTAATTCTTTTTTTATAGGCTGTAGGTAGATAGATAATAAAAACATGTAACTTATTTATGTGATGGGAATGAAGTATTTTATAATTGAGGCATTCTAATTAATGTTTCATACATGTGTATCAGTTTTTGTTTTAATTACCGAGTAAACAATGTTTCAATTACCTTGCAGGTAACATATAAGCAAATGAATATAATGCTACTAATAATGTGTGAGAGTTTTAAATGTTAGCATTAATTTATAAACTATATGGAAACGGATTATATCGCGTATATTTATTAATGATTCATTACATCATGACGTTTCGAACACTTTACAAGGTTGATCTACAGATGACTGATGCGATAAAATCCTTTTCCATTGTTTTATTTCATGTATTTTTTCTTGTCAATGCTTGGCAAATATATAGGTGTGTGCTGATGTTGTAGATGATCAACATCACATTTTACAGTAGGTATACTATAGGAGCGATTGCAAATACAATTTTTAAAACAACAATTTAGGTATAGAAAAATGTTGCTCGATATAATTGTTATTTTGTTATATTATAATATTTCAAAGTATAATACCTAATAAACAAATTGCTTAATCAATTCGTGTTTTTATTCTGTAGATTTAATTAAAAAAAACTATGCCAAACGTCCCCAGAATTGAACTAATACATAACATTCTCATAATATCCTGATATTAACCCCTCGCAGACTATCTAAATTAATTGATGAACCTTGATATTTAAAATAAAAAGCTCAATGATGAAACAGGCCTACGAGGCATTAACAAGACCAACATATTTCTTGTTTATTATTACACACGTGCGTCTTATAACAAAAAAAATATTCTAAGTAGGTATACTTGTCCTACAGTTCCTTATTTAACTTGGGTGTAAATATAAAACAATATTATTATTATTAGTTGTAGTTTATAAAAAAAATCGAAAGTAAGTATCCTGCAAGTAATTTTTTTAAATACGATAAACTTCACCGTAGAAGGCGTCTTTTCTGCAAATGTGGAAAGTATATTTATGTGTATATCATTAAAAAAAATAGTAGGTAACAATCACATCTTAGGATAGAACTATTGAAATATTGGGGAAGCATTGTAGGTATGCCCAGTAAAGTGCCTCGTCTACAAAGACGTCGAGTTGGTAAGTATGCCTAACATCATCTTTTGATAACATTGAAGTTGCTTGTCCGAACACGTTAACATGCTACTTACTTATACGTTAAACCTATCATAATTATTGAAATCTACGCTGTAAAGTGTAATCCATATTTAAACCATGAGCAGCATACAAATCATGCAATTCTACTACTATTCGAAACATGAACAATCTACCCGCTTCCAGCTGTTTAAGAAACGGGTTTCTTGTTTCTTATTAGTCAAATGATTCTACCGACTTGTTATAGTTGTTATTATTCAATTTCTAAAAACATGACAAAAATAATCAAGTGCGCCATAACGTCTAGCATCGGATTTGAACCCAGATCATTGGGTTAACAGCCAGCGTTAGACCAACCGCGCCATCGCAGCGTCTTTTTAACGGGCAAAAATTGTGAACTCATCCCTCGCGTAGCTAGACTACTTAGTTTGAAATTATAGATAACACACACATATGCGGCAGCATGAGCGTTCGTTGCATGCGAGTTTCTATGTGTGTATCGCGCATCCGTGGTAAGATGCTTGCACTTGTGAGCTGTAAAGGAGACTTTTTTGTCGACTTACACGAAAAATGAAATATTGAAATATTCTTGTTTTGAATAAAAAATCAGTGTAATTCGTTTTTATTTGTAGTATATATAACATTTTATAATAATTATAGTCTCTGGAAATTGTTACCATTGTATAACAGAATTTATGGCTACTAGGTATCCTATTGCAATTGGACTAAATATTAACTTAGTGGTAACTACTGGGAATTCAAATTCCCATCTCTTACCACTAAACTAAGTGGTGGTAACTATTGGGATTTCTTTTTCCCAGTAGTTACCACCAATTAGTTTCAAAGTCAAATAATTCTTTATTCAAATTGGAATAGCAACAAACTCTTTTGAATCGTCTAGAAATGAAAACTACTTTACTGGTTTAATAATAATAATAAATATCTTGGGACATCTTACACAAATCAACCTAGTCCCACGGTAAGCTCAATTAAGGCTTGTGATGTGGGTACCAGGCGACGATATATATAATAGATAGATACATATAGATACTTAAATACATAGACAACCATGACCAAGGAACAAATATTTGTGATAAATAAATACACAAATAATGCCCTCGCCGGGATTCGAACCCGGAACCTCCAGCTTCGTAGGCAGGGTCACTACGAACTAGGCTACGGAGGCTGACAAACTGAGGCTGGAGGCTGGTTTGGTGGTAACAGTTGGGAATTTTAATTCCCAGTTGTTCCCAGTGGTAACAGGTGGGAAAAAAATTCCCAGTTGTTACCACTGGTGTCAAGTTGGTGGTAACAGGTGGGAATGACCCGATATTCTTATAGCATAGATATTTACCGGATGTTGCGGGAGCGGCGCCCTCACTGTCCTGTGATCGTGCGCGAGCACCGCGTCGCCGCCGCCGACACTCGCGCCGCCGCCGCCCGCACCGGCCGCGCCGACGCCGACTCCCGGCGCCGACGCGCTGCGCCGCGTCATGTCGCCGCCCGAACCTGATATACATGACATCATTATTGTATTGCGACCGATTTCTTTATTGTACACGAGCTACAAAAATACGACTAAAACCTTAATTGTTGAAATTTGCTACTTTCTTTTGTTTTAAAATCGATCAAATATAATTTAGAACTAAATCTTATATTATAACTACTTTAAATTCGACCGTTGGTAATTTGTATTCGTGTAATAAGGCATCTATACAGGGTGTTTGGTCAGCGGTGTCGGAGCTTTTAAGGGCTTAGACTTCAAACAGGGGGTGCAACGGGGATCCAAGTTGGGGACACGTGATTTTTTTTACTATTTCATCCGAAACTTCACAAGAGTATTCCTAAACATAAACGAGTAAAGACGTGTTTTAGGATTTTTGAGAATTCAACCCTTGAAAGGGGTAAAAAGGGTAGAAAGTAAAAAAAAAAAAACAATTATGGGTATCTTTTCCATGGTTTATCAAGTCGCTGTCCACGGAGGAAATAACGATTATAAAATCTAACGAGGCGGACGTGAAATACCATATGTTGGTTCCTTTTCAGGTGCGCTAAAACATTTCCTGAAAAATTTTAACTACTTGTGTTGTTACATGATAGTAATAAAAAATGTGTATTTGTGGATACAGTTTTTTATAACGTAAATACAAGTCGTGATAGAAACTGTCACCATTTAATTTTCTAGAGCTTCAATACGAAATTGATAAAAATAGGTCCCGAGAAGCCGAAAAGTTCTTCATATGGAATCTGATGTCAAAATTGCAATCATCAATAAAATTAGGAAATCATTCATGGGTAATTGTGTAAGATTTTATAATAAACTTCCAGTAAATGTTACTGAATTTTAAGTCAATAAATTTAAGAATTTTGTAAAGCGTAAACTTATATCTAAAGCTTATTATAGTACACAAGACTACATGAATGATAAAACACCGTGGGAGTAATTTAGGATTTAATTATTAGTTTGTTAAAGTCATGACATTCAATTACGATAATTTACGCTTGGAGACCTTATACATCTCCAAACGTGCATTATTATTATATACCTATTCGGAGAGAAACCTTTACTTCTCTATAAATTATTACTTATAATGTTTTGACTTTTTAGAGACTTTACATCTCTTGTTATTATTATTCTATTTCAATTTATTTAAAATCAATTTTATGTTTTTTTTTAATGCATGTTAGTTGTAAGATGTACCATGATTGTTTGAAAAAATAATTCCCGGCTAGTTTCTTACCGGTTCTTCTTGGGTCAGTGGTGTAGGGTTCGAACCGGAAGTAGTTTCAATACCTAGACGATTCAAAAGAGTTTGTTGCTATTCCAATTTGAATAAAGAATTATTTGACTTTGACTTTGACTTTGCAAGAAAAGGTCGCCTCGATCTTGAATTTAGGTCGTAGGAAGTTTAATATAACCGTGGAAAAAAAATAGAACGCGAACGAAGCCGCGAGTTAAATCACCGCCCGCCTTAATCGGTTAAGCCAAACGCGAGATGATCGCGGAAAAACATAAATACGCAGTGAATAGATATTAGTATGTGGGCGAAGCCGCGGGTAATTGCTAGTATTAAAATAAAGTGAATATAATTCACGACCAAATTAGAAACTGCTGGTAATCTACTGTATATTCATTCGCTACTACATTTTTCTTCGTATACATTAATCGAAACCATAACAGGGTGCGTAGCCGAGATGTCGATCGCTGACGCTCAATTGTGAACGAATGGTAACTAACAGTGTTTATCCCACTAATAAGAAACAGGGTTAGCGAGTGGTAGCTTGGCTACGCATATAGATGTGTCGTGTGTAGTGTGTGGTGTAGTAGTTGTAGTGAGTGGTGTAGTCGTTGTAGTGTGTAGTGTAGTAGTTGTAGTGTGTGGTGTTGTAGTTGTAGTGTAGTAGTTGTAGTGTGTGGTGTAGTAGTTGTAGTGTGTAGTGTGTGGTGTTGTAGTTGTAGTGTGTAGTGTGTGGTGTTGTAGTGTAGTAGTTGTAGTGTGTGGTGTAGTAGTTGTAGTGTGTAGTACTGACCCGGCGTCGGCGGCTGGTCTCCGTCGGACGCGGCTCGCGTCGGCGCGGCTTTCTGAAACAATCACGTTCATCATTACCACTTGCCAAACCTGTATAAGTGTCGAAACTGTGCGCAATTACAAGCACTTATAACGCATGAACGCTCATATCGTCATTTTATTTGCTTTATAAATGAGGTCAACATATTTGACGTATCCTTATATTCAGAATATTGGAAAACCTCTCTCAAAAATGAACTTACATTCATTATTATGAAAGGAAAAGATTATAATCGATTTATAGTACATCATACCAATAGTACTTTTTAATTAAAATACAGCTATCAAAATGACAGCCTCCGTAGCCTAGTTGGTATTGGTAGTGACCCTGCCTACGAAGCTGGAGGTTCCTGGTGTATTTATTTATCACAAATATTTGTTCCTTGGTCATAGCTGTCTATGTATTTAAGTATCTATCTATTATATATATCGTCGCCTAGTACCCATATCACAAGCCTTAATTGAGCTTACCGTGGGACTAGGTTGATTTGTGTAATATGTCCAAGATATTTATTTATTATTTATTAATGACGCATATTCACACCGATGCTAAAAGTTGATTTATAGAATATTTGTCGTAAATTAAGGTTCAATAGACTCATAATCAAGAGATTTTTTCGCGATTCCTCGGTTGCGTCCTCAAATTCATAGTGAAATCTGCACGACGTAACCGTCCCTAGTACCCCGTTTACTCCTGCCCCACTACACAGATGGCACCCTGCAGTGTTATTCACTAAGGAAACCGCTTTGCTGTCAGCGCTGTGTCAGTGCTGCGGCAGCGTCGAGCCTAAAAATGGTATTCACTAATGTACTTTAAACGACACTAGTGCTCGGCGACGAATGCGGCGTGAGCTGGAACTACATTGCGTCGAAAGTTTGACGTTTAATGTATGAACTTCGTATTCTCTAACGAAAAACAGCGACGAACTCGCCCACAAGCTCGCTCACAGCCTCGATTCCTAATGTCAAATCAAACAGCTAGGATTTTAGACAAGGGTGTCTCGACATCGAGCTCGTTGACGAACGCAGCGTCGAATGTGTCAATAAGAGAATAGCATAGCTGAGCGAGTAGTGTGGTACCTGTCGACAGCGGCAGGCGGGCGGCGGCGGCGGCGGCGCCTTCTCGAGCAGTTCCCGCATTTTGTCGGCGTCGGCGCGCGCCGCTGCCAACGAGCGCGCCGCCTCTAGCTTGAACGCTTCAAATTCCTGTAAAACATATGGGGATATTTTATTATTAAGATTCTAAAAATCAATTATCTAAATCACAATCAACATCCGCAACACAGGCTTCGTCAGGTATGGCTACAACAGAATATCAGCAATAGGCATCGACTTATAATTTAGTATTTTATAAGTTAGATATAATATAGAACAAATTAATGTGCCGCCGACGGCGTGTCGACTGTTCACGACTTTACTAATAAACAAATATCAGGCATAATTTGCTTATTTTTTTTGAAACGACGAGTCTTCAACCTTCAAAATCGCTTTCACTCGCGCGAGTAGCTCGCCTGCGAGTGGCTCACCTGCGCGAGCTGCTCGTACTGCGGCTCTAGCTCGCTCTCGTGCAGCGCGGGCAGCCTGGGCTTGAACTGCGCCTCGTACTCGGCGACTCGCGCGAGTAGCTCTGCCAGTCGCGCGTCACTGGCAGCCGCCTCGTCAGCGGCGAGTGCTCGCTCGTCCGCCATCTTGCCCGCCCAGTACTCCTCGCAGCGCTCGTACTCGAGCCGGAGGGCTTCCATGCTGGATTCTAACTCGCTGCAATTTCAAACGGTGTATTTAAAAACTACTACATACTTTAATGAATAAGGGTGAGGTCTGTTATTACCGTGGTTACGGTCGCCTGAGTCACGGTGGTTTTATGCATAATTATGATACTTAAACTATGCAAACATGCATTTTTCTAGTGTTAATAAACCCTTTCCTTGACGCGCCATCTTCAAACATGGACTATATGCATGTTTACATAAATTAAGTCGCATAATTTTGCATAAAACCAGCGTGACTCAGGCGACCGTAACCAATGGCAATAACAGACAGAAAAAAGTTGATTCACCCATAATAATATTAGCTCTATGACAAGCAAAAAATCATTGATGTCAGTTATAATAAAATGATGAATTAGCACTGGTACATTCTCAAACCTATTCGTATTCGGTGGTTTGGTCACATTTGTCGTAGGCCACCTGACTACGTAGGAAACATATGCCTTAACCTAGCCCTTGACGGCCCCCGACCCCGCGGCAGACCAAGGAAGCGATGGCTAGATGTCGTGAAGGCTACCATGAGTGTGAATGGGCTTACAGTAGAAGATGCCCTGGATCGCACAAAGTGGAAGAAATGTAGCAGGAAAGCGGACCCTGGCAAAGGCCGGGATAACGCTAGGTAGAAAAAGACATTCTCAAATCTAAAATTCATCTCTTTCCGATCAGACTCTACTATGACGTCCATTATATTGTTAAAAACCAGAAGGTTAAAAAAAAAACAAATAAGTAGCTGAAAAAATGTTTATTCTTTAGACGGCATTGCAGTTTAGAAATAACTTTGACAGGTTTTGATTTGAGCTATTCTGAAAAATTCCTGGATACCGAAAGCGCAGGAAGGAATGTCTTTTTGTACTGCAATAATAGCAAAAAAAAATACGACGAGCCCATTGGAAAGCACCGTAGCATCCATAGTAATTGAACGTCAGCAACTCTAGGATTACGTTTGATTTCAACTATTTTGCTGAGATAAAGGATATTGATTATTGTGACAAAACGATAAACCACTAAGTACTTAATCTTACCCTAGGGTTACATTTTAGAGGCAATTAAGTATGAAACCCTAAACTCGATAATTTCTGAATAATTTGACTGCAGTTCCAGTTACAAGTGGTACATTCCACAAGAATGTCGGATATGTGACGCCGTTCTTCACGTACATCTAAAATTACGAATACAATTTAAGGTGTATCTTAATTTTATAACTGGGTGTTTGTATTTATAGAAAATTCTCGTACTTTCCATATATTTCTAAGGTAGCTGTCATAGCCGTCACTTTCCCGACAAAATAGACTTTTTCGTGGAATGCACCAAGTGCAGTTGTCTGAAGCATACACATTTACGTTTATCGTAAGTATTTTCCTCACGCGGCGACCCATTTAGATCGCGTGACGTCTCTCGACGGGCGACTAATCTCGTTGCATAAGTCGCGTGCCACACATCGGCGGAAGCAAAGACTTAACCATATGTTTTATAGCGCAATAAAACCTCCATTTTGAAATTAGAGGGTGCGGTCTATATGTTAAAGAATCGATGGGGGAGAGGAATCATAAAACATGACCCAGGCATAACACAAATTTGGAATTTTGCCGCCTTTTTTCGACTGCCACCAGTATCTATAGTTATATTAGCGTATGAAAGAGACAGTATAATTCTCTCAGTCTATGCCTTAAGTAAGTAAAACTCTAGCCAGACTGTACTCTCTAATTTTAAGTAAAAGCTTAAAGATATCTGAATGTAGATACTTATTGTGTCCTAAACTAACTTCCGTTAAGAGCTTTGCCTGTATTAGACATACACCCTGTCCTGTATATTATTCTTAAGTTTTTGTGTTTTGTCATTTTCTCATAGTTGAGTCCTGCGTATGTGTACTTTAGTGAATAAATTACCTTTTATTTTTATATAGATATGTTTTATTTTATAAATTTATGCAAATTGGAGATAGTTTCTGACAATAGAAGAGATGACGATTACGCAACCAAAGTTAGTGTTTATGTTGGGTAAGAGGTCTGGAAGAAACTGTACCTACAGTTGATTCACCCTTAATACCATAAATGCAACAGAGGCAAAATAGTTATTTATGTGGCTGGCGCATAATAAGAGGCATTAAACATGAGTGTGGTTTTATGAAACGAGCCGTAGGCGAGTTTCATAATAAGATCACACGAGTGTTTAATGCCTAATTATGTACAGTCACATACATAACTTTATCTACATGCATATAATAAGTTTTCTACAATATGTTTATTTTTGTGGCAGCAAATTATTGGTCACGGTTGTAGCGGCGTCCCGGATTTCTGGTGGTGTTTCACACATTTCAACATCACTGTCTTCGTCGTCATAAATAATTTTTCAGTGTAAATATTTCACAACGAACTCGATAATATTTAACTTTCAAGTCAACACAACAGTCCAAAAAAGTTGTATGTTTGAAACCACAGAGCACGGACCTCTTTAGTGTGTAACCTATAGGCAACCCTCCAACCTCCTTGTTTGAAACAATTCAAACAAAACAAATGACTGAACTGACATTAGTTTTTTTTTATTCATAAACCAGGTAAGGTCTTGAGTCGATATCGATTCTCAAATCGATTCTCAGTATTCGACATTTAGAAGAATGTATGGAATATGAATTTTAATGTGAATAAAATTACAAATCGATTAATTCGATAATCGAAGTTAAAGTGTGTTTTTTCTTTTTAACAGAATGTTCGAAATTTAATTGTGATTAAGATATCGGTTGCCGATATCGTAAAGTAAAAATTATGATACACCCACAGATACAGATTTCTTAAAGTAGACTATTTGCTTACCGCCGCTAAACATATTGTAGACAAATTATGATATGGATGTAGATAAAAGTGTATTATGTAAATTAACTAATTTATAACCTAATGTTTGATGTGGATAATGTTCAAAAACCAGAAATTATTGCTGCTTAATTACGTTTCTTAATTACAATGATTGCTCTTTATGGGTTTAACTAGATGGTGGTAAGTTTTTCAGATAATTACGTGTTCCAGCTTACTTAGCTTGCTTAGAAATATTTTGAAGTAATAGTAATTCGTCTATTTATGATTTAAAACTAGAGCATGGATACTGAGTACCAATATTAGACCATGAATCTGTATAATTGAGATACTGTTTTACATATATTATATTGTTAAGATTTTCACTAAGTATTATCACTTATATTTTAACGACACCTGCCTGCCTGCGAGCACGGGTGTAACGTCATGCCAGAAACGTCAGGATAATAATTCACTATACTGGGTCGTTATTCAAACAGTGCGAAACGTATTTCTGAGGTGTTTTTGAACGGTTAAAAGAGAGGTCAGCAGCGTCATCATAGTGTACACATTACTGCGATCGCCAATCCGCTTGCCCAGCATGTCTCCATTAGTCTATAATATGCATAGTTCATAGGAGAGGCCTACGTCCAGCAGTGGACCGAGATAGGTTGATGATGTGTTGATATTAAAGGATATTTTTATTTGTAAACGGGAGTGCTAATTAACTTGTTTCGTTTTCTCTTCTAGAAAAGTGTCTTGGTCTTTCAAAAAAATTTTGTTTTGTACTAACGTATGCGGAATGAAATCTGCACAAAGTTTAATATTATATTAAATAAATGATATCATTATTATTTTCTTGAACATGTACGTTTTTTAATATCGATTTTAACAAGTATTCATGCAAGATAAAAACTACTTGAATCCAAAGTGTATAACTTTAGTTTTATGATACTTTATCCATTGATGTCGAAAAAACAAATGTTAGCATTTTTCTTGCCTCTAATTTTATCTTCTGTAGGAAAACTTTATAAATAAAAATCCTTTGCTCATTATATTTCATATTCTTGTTAATTGGTCTATTGATACTTACTTATTATGCTAAAAATATTTAATTGAAATTAGCTATAAGTCGTTCACCGTGACATCCGTTACTGAAAAAGCAGTGTTTTTTACACTTTTTGATCAAATGGCGAAGTCATATTTTCAAAGTTGTTTATTTTTATTTTCCGTGTTGATAGGCTTGCTCTTTGTTTATGTTTCGTAATGCCCATGGTTTGAGGATGTTTTTCATCAATTTTGTTGTCATATTTAGAAGTATTTCTGAGCTCCCTGTTCGATTTTGCGATTCGGGTTAACGTAATTTCCTTTATTCGAGCTCTTTCTGAAAAGTGGCTGTAGCCAAATTGTTACATTACACTAGGGTTTCTAGTATCATTTATTGGAAACGAAAAGAATGCGAGATTTTTATAAAACAGTGTTTCAAATCTTGCCTTCTTCTAAAAAAATCAGAACCATCGTCGATTTTGGCCTTAGCAAATGTGTCTTGTGGAAAATACATGCAGTTGTGCGACATTGTTCTACTCAATTGGCCATAATTTCTAAAGAAAGATGCCAAACCCGACAAAACTATCCAATTTAAATAACAATTGTATACAAATTAATTTATTATTGAGACACAAGTTAAATTTAATTTTTTTATTTTGTTTTTACTTGTTCAAAATTTGTGCAAATTTCACTCCGCATACGTTAAGTTATTGTTTTAATATGCAATAGCGTTTTAACTCGGTTGTATCA